>OY992877.1:96698728-96752292 GCA_963921405.1 Cepaea hortensis | reverse complement strand
TCTCTCGACGTAATTCATTCATTCAAATATCACATGACAATAACACATCATCCTTGGTTTTCTAGGAAAGGTTTGCCTAATATTCCGCGCACAGCGATTAGTTGAAATCATCATGACCTTTTATATAAATAAAAATATATCGAAGTGTCTATTCATAGCGTACTATTTATAAACAAAGTGTCTATTCATAGCGCACTATGTATAAAGTATTCCTTTATACATAGTTAACTGTCCCGGCTGGTCATGTGATTTGCCAAGTAAGTTTGTGGCTATATTATACATTTTCGTTGATTGGGAAACGTGTTGTCAGTAGCATAGTTGATAGTGTCCCTGCCTGATGGGCGGGAGCTCGAGGTTTGTTTCCTTGCCGGACAATTTTAAAAAAAATTGTTCAGCAATTAATTGGGTGAAAGTCATTCCTTGATCTCTTTGGGTATTTATAATTGTGTTGTTTAAAGTGAGTGTAAGTTAGTTAGTCTTTCCTCTTGAGCCCTGACTTTACTGGACTTAGGTATCAGTACAGAGCAGGGTAGGTGGTCGCTTCTATAATCCCCAAGGACACTCCATTTTATGTCTGATGCCGCCTCTTTTGATACAAGTGCCAGGTCGATGACCGTGTCAGGGTGCCCCGGTCTCATTGCCTGCCATGTTGGTGTCCCATCATTTAGACAGACAACATCCGTCTCAAGCGAGGCCTCAGCAAGAGCAGTGCTCTGCGTGTTCTCTCCCGACCTGTCCAACTCTTTGGAGCGTGCACTGAGGTAACCACATAACATAACAGATAGGTAAATGAAGAACAAGTTGAGTTGAGTTAAGAACCGACATGACTGCACTCAAGACATTCCCATACGTGCTCCGTCCGCTCGTTCAACAGCCAGCGAAGAGTCATACTACTAATCGTTCCCACCGCTATCTGATTAAAAGTTCTCCTGGTCTTCAGCAGACGGGCATGTAGAGAGACATACAGACAGTTGGACATATAGAGAGGCATACAGACAGGCGGACATATAGAGAGGCATACAGACATCTCTCTCTCTCTCCTTCTCTATCTCCCTCCCCCCTCTCTCTCTCTCTTTCTTGTCTTTATCACTTTTTTATGTCTTTCAACACATCTTTCTCATATCTCTGTCTCTCACACTATCTTCATTATCTATCTCTCTCCTCTCTCTTTTTAACCTGTTTCACATATACCAGATTTTCCTCCATATGCATAGCATTTCCTTGTTTATTTGTTAATTCATGAGGCCAGTCAGTCGAAAGCCTGGTGTTTGTATTGCATAACGACCCTAATCATGTCTCTCTGAGGTGACGCTTATTACTGTCAGTAGCGTGTTCCATCGTGCCATTACCCGAAGTAAAAACAATCTTGTACGGAGTCAGATCGCCATTGAAAATCTCGTCCCGGAAATCGCTGTCTAATTTACCATGCATTCTTTCGACGTCATTCATTTATTCAAATCTCACGTGACAATAACAAACGTCATCCTGGGTTTTCCAGGAAAGGTAGGCTTAATATTCCGTGCACGGCGATTGGTTGAAAACATGGTGAACTTTTATATAAATACGAATATATTTCATACTTACCGTAATTAATTTTTTTTTCTGTTGCTGATAGAATTGCATCAATTATATATGCATTTTTGAATTCTGCACACAATTTTAAATATATCTGGAAAGTTTCATCGCTGTACTAGCTGTAATTGTGGAGAAAAACAACATTTTCTGTGGAGGCGTGTTTTTGTTCTTTGTGCATATCGATCCGACTGGCGTGGGCACTTTGTAACACTATTCTAGCGTTGTTGATAGAATTGCATCAATTATAGATGTATTTTTGAACTTTGCCTACAATTTTAAATATATCTGGAAAGTTTCATCGCAGTACTAGCTCTTTTGTGGATGTAAAAGAACATTTTCGGTGAAGCATGTTTTTGTGAAAGGGTAAACACATGGCATGATAATGGCCATGTGCCATGGTGACTGCGCATGCGCGTATCGATCGAATTGGCATGTACACTTTCAGTTTTCGCCACTCAAAACGTGCAATTTGACCTACAACAGTTAAAGAGAACACAAGTTTAAAGATTATTAATAATTTATTTGTATACTTGTACTATCTTTTAATCATTTAACATGACGGAACATATTTTTGAAGTCAGTTTTCGTAATCCATCTATGACCCGTGTTGGTTGAGATCAACCTCGCGCGCGGAGGAAAATGAAAACGGCAAGCTGAACCGTAAATAATTTTTTTCTGGCGCTTTCAATAGAAAACCATCAATTGTAGATGGTTTTTCGAATTCTGCATCAGATTTTTCAGAAATTTGGAAAGTTTAATCGCTAACTTGCTTTAATTGTGGTTGAAAAACAGGCGAAAATGTGTTACGATCATGAAACCCAAAACGTCGGCTTGTCTATATAAAAATCTTTGTGGAAAATTTATTGTGTTCTCGCTAGCGGAGTCATAAGCAGTTCGCCTGTCACGCGATAGGCGCGGGAGACCGGGGTTTTCTTCCCAGCTGGACTTCTTCTTTTTTTTTTTTTAAATTGTTCACAAAATTATTATGTGATGTAATAGAAACTATTAAACATTACGAACTAAAATATTATATAGAACTAAGAAACTGGAAGTTTGTGAATAAAGTGTATCGCAACTCGTCTCACCTTCACAAAAATGTGAATATCTTCACTTATAAGTGACATACAGGCATCATTGAGGTACCATTAGATTTTGAATTTCAAGGCCAATCTTCTGTGGCGGATTCATTAGTAAATTCTCAAATTTATAATCGTGATAGGACTTGCTACTGTCAGCTTGGACCAGAATTATCAGGACATAAATAGTAGGAAATAGTAGGTCGGTAACGTAAACAAAGATGGATGCTTGTAAACAGTAAGTGTACAGAAACGCAAGTTAACAATTCTTAAACTCGCCTAGGACACAATTATTTGTATTGGGGATACCAATCTGGAAAATTTTTCTTGATATTTAAACAGCCATACTTCAACTATGTATAAAGTATCGATTCATAGCGCACTATGTATAAACAAAGTGTCTATTCATAATGCACTATGTATAAACAAAGTGTCTATTCATAGTGCACTATGTATAAACTCTCCCAAAATATATTTCATGCTTACCGTAATTAATTTGTTTCTGGCACTGTTAATAGACATACATAAATTTTAGATGGATTTTCGAATGGGAGACTTTATAAGCAAACGTTTGCTAGTAATATACGGACATTATACGCAAACGGCTGGTCACGTGATAAGCAAACATTTGCTAATAATGTACGGACATTATAAGCAAACGGCTGGTCACGTGACGTTTACTGCCGCCGTCGATTGGCTTAAGAAGACTATTATTAATGAGAACTGTCAATACTGTAAACAGACTTCTACCGAAAACCATTTTTCCGCGCTTGCGCAGAAGGGTTTCGTCGTGTCGCCACATCATGGACTATTACCATACCCTTTGTGTATCTGATTGGATATATTTAAATAACTCGTGGCAATAATGATTGCCATCTCAGCTTCCGGAAAAATGGTCAGTCTATCATTGTGCACACAGCCGGTGGTTAGATTTACCTTTGTCTTTGACATAATTTAACTATTTGGCATACCGTAAGTAATTATCAATTATTTTAGTGCAAATAATAGACAGGCATTAATTTTAGCTGGATTTTCAAATTCTGCATCCACTTCTAAGTATATTTGGAAAGTTTCATTGAAAAACAAGCACAACTTCTGGTAGAAAAAAATTGTTTTTGCGGACATATTAAATTCTTCTTTGTTGCGTTTGGAAACCCAACATGTCGGCACACGTGTCACTTTTTAAAACATGCAATTCGAACTACTAAAGTTTAAGAGAGTACAAGGTTACAGTAAATTAATAATGTATCTGTATACGTTTATTAATATTATTATTTTCTATCACTTTAACTTGATGGAACTTAATTTTGAAGTCAGTGTAGTTAATTTTCAGCATTTTCCTTTTTGAGTCAATCTCGCACAACTGACAGTCAGGTGCAAGTAATAAATAGACAGACATTAATTGTAGTTGGATTTTCAAATTCTGCATCCAGTTCTAAGAATATTTGGAAAGTTTCATTGAAAGACAAGCTCAACTTTGGTAAAATTTATTTTTGCGGACATATTAAATTCCTCTTTGCGCCTCTTTCTGGAAATCATTTTCATATCGTGGCCAGTCTGCAAAAGAAAATTTTTTATTTGTTAAAAATCTAATAGCAACCATACATCACTGCAATAATAATTAATTGGTGACCATTTTAATATGCTAATTAGATAACGTTGCATACTATCTAAACAGGATATAACACGTTACGTGCATTGCATTATTCTGCTGAATACAAGATATAACTTGCCAGGGTTTAAAGCTAATATAAAGAATGCACGTAATTAATAAATATAACAACTAATTGGCAGCCATTTTTATATGCTAACTAGCTGACCCGGTCCGGCTTCGCCCAGGCCCTGGCGGGGATCTATCTATCTGTCTGTCTGCTTGTCTATCTGTCTGTCTGACCCGGCCTGGCTTCGTCTAGCTCCTGGTGGGGAGCGTCTCATTTAATTCATATTAGTAGTCATATATGCTCCCGTTCCGACTATCTATCTGTCTGTCTGTCTGTCTGACCCAGCCCGGCTTCACCCAGTCCCTGGTGGGGAGCATCTAATTTAATTCATATAAGTAGTCATATAAGCTCCCGTTCCCGACTATCTATCTATCTGTCTGTCTGTCTGGCCCGGCTTCGCCCAGCCCCTGATGGGGAGCATCTAATTTAATTCATATAAGTAGTCATATAAGTTCCCGTTCCCGACTGTCTGTCTGACGACCTGGCCCGGCTGTCTGTCTATCTATCTATCTATATATCTATCTATCTATCTATCTATCTGTCTGCCTACCTGCCCATCCGTCTCTCCCACCGTCTATCCCACCCTCTCTATCTATTGGGTCAGATCTATCTATCTATAGCCAGGGGACTTAACCGAAGATATAGCAATGCTACTGAAAGTTATGTCCCTTTATGTATTTTTTCTGATGTTAAGTCATGTAATTTAAATATTAAATTTTAGTAAGTAAATAGCTGGAAAAAAAAACAAAAAACTATGACAGTTGGTTGCACAGAATGAAAAGAAGATGTGTAGAAAATTTCATCTCAATCGGATGGACCGTTCGCGAACGCATAAAGAACGGACATACATACATACATCCTTTTTTATAGATTAGATAACGTTGCATACTATCTAAACAGGATATAACATGTTACGTGCATTGCATTATTCCGCTGAATACAAGATACAACTTGCCAGGGTTTAAAGCTAATATAAAGAATGCACGTAGTAATTAATTAATATAACAACTAATTGGCGGCCATTTTTATATGCTAATTAGATAACGTTACATCATTTTTAATAATAGATGACATGAGCAGTTAGGCTTCGCTACACCGATCGCAATGATGTATGGTTGCTAGTATGTTCATTTAAAAATAAACAAGCTACACTAATAAGAACATAAATTTTGATAAATTATGCTTGACCTTGAGCTGGACACGAAAAAAAGATGCCCAAAAGATCTTTTGTCTCAATTTACGTGTTAACGATCACGACACTCAAAGTTGCATATCTTCACTTCTAATTGACATACATGCATCATCTTGGTACCGTTAGATTCGGTTTCTCAAGGCCTATCTTTCGGTGGTGGTCTCATTAGTAAATACTCAAATTTAAAATCTGATGGTTCATACTATATTCTCCCGTCTTGTCTGTCTTTTGTTTGCAAGTTCTTTTTATTCAAACCCCATCTTCATCTACATCTACATACTTCATCTACTTACACACATAGTTTATTCAATAAAACTTTAATGTTCATATCCTAATGAATGCCTAGATAGGTACTTCTTAACGTTGAATTAGTGTAGGCACAAGATGTGACACTAGTCAGTCGTCCTACCTCAAGTGAACCAAGTCGACAGACCTCCACTTTGCAACTGAAGTTCTAGTCAACATTTGTTTTTATGAACTCCGATGCGAGGGTTCAAATATGATAAAGTTCATACAGGGTTAAATTTACATATCATGTGACCATAGTTAATCCTAATTGTTTGTTGAATACTCTTGCCTGTTTGGCTCATCTGTGTGTTACTTCTCTTCGCATATCCTTTACAGGACATTGCAGTCAACACCAGCATTTTTCAGCTGCTGTTGCTGTCTTGGCAAGTTTTACGCTCAGTAGTTTGCCATTGCTTTCTGAACGACCGGCTCACATACCTCTGTAAGTAACCAGCGCAACACGATCCTCTACCGAATCTCCCGCAGCTGTGTTTCGTACGTGAGTATACGGGATTACGATCAACGTCCTTAAACCCTTCGCCAGGGAGGGCGGCTGTGTGTTACTGGCACCTATAAATAGTTACACTGTAATCTACCATGCTTGGCGTAGGAGTCATCTAAGGTTGGGTGCCGTAAGACTGACTGCCTCACCCAGTGTAAAACTGAAAACTCTATCTGTAAAGAGGTTGACATGATTTAGTTGAGAATCTAGGCTCCATTGGAAGATGAAAAGAAGGGGAATAATATTATTTGTCGTTTTTACTTTGTTTTATATTGTCCATCAACTCTAAGATTACACCTGTCATCTATTTCTTGTTCACCTTCTTTTCAGTAATATACTTTGCTTATTTGATAGATGTCGTTCTTTTGAATTTGCCTTTGTTCGCCTATGCTTTGCGTCTATTTCTCCATCTGTCCATACAACTGGAGAGAGGAAGGTGGGGGAGGAAGATAATAATGACAGTATTTGCAATTTTTCGGGTGTCCATCGACAAGGGTATTTGAACTCACTGATAAGGGTTTTTGAACTCAATTAAACAAACAAAAAACGGTGGGGATTCGAACCCGTCTCCCGCGTGACAGGCGGAGATACTAACCACTACACTACCGAGGACACACTGATATTTCCACAAACATTAATGTGGTCAAACCTAGGTCACGTGATCAGCTGTTTGCGAATAGGTCACGTGACCAGCCGTTTGCGTATAATGTCCGTACATTCAGTACAGTCGGTGTTTGAGCCTAGCTATCCGACACAGAAAAGGCACATAGCCTGGCTACTATTGGTTAACACTGTACCAGAAGTGATTAGAGCTATCTTGGCGATAGTGGAGACGGCACGGCAGAACCAATCAAAACTAATATATGGTCCTTTTGGTTTGTTCAATTATTAGTTAATATATCAGGGATTAATGACTCCAAACATTAATTGGCGGCCATTTTGAACCTCTTAATCAGATCTGAACATTTAGGATTACAGAGACAATATGACCTTTTTTCCACTTATTAATCTCCTGATTAAAAACATGGTTTCCGAGGAACTTGGATTTTTAAAAGAAACATAACAACATTATTTGGTTCTATGTACATTAATCATCATCACCATGTGCCATGCCGAACAGCGTGGGTGGTTATGTCTTGCACACGATCACCAGAATCGTGGATCAGCTCTGTGTTCTTGTCTTGACTGTACCACATAGCCAGGCCATCCAGGTATTTACTTCTCTGCCTTCCCCTTGTTCTTATAACTCTGCACAAGTCTGACTGCACCATTGGCACTCTGACCCACTCCTCTCCACGCCTAATGTTCTCCAAGGGGCACAACTGTCTGATCGTATCCTCCGCCTGAGCCATCCATGATTTCCCTCTTATCAGTCGCTGACCCTTAACTGCGTCCAGCGCCTCATGCAGTGGGTGGTCTGTGTCTGCAGCTACTCTGAGGTATGCCTTCGCCTGCGTCACCTTGAGCCTACCAGCAACAGTCGGCAGACCAAGGATGTAACGCATACACACTACTGGGGTGTCTCTAGTGCATCCCAGAATGACCCGCATAGCTTTGTTCTGTATGCGCTCTAACTTCACCAGCTGACTCTCTGAGACAGTGATATGACTGATACACAGATATTAATATCTTGGCTTAGAATTGAGCTACAGACTTGAATAAGGTACTGTTGATTTTGTTTGTCAAGGGCTTACAAGAGGTATCCAACTATACAGATTGCATAATTTAAAAGCAATTTATAAAGTTACTAATACCTGCAGCAAGTGCACATTTTTGCCCA
The DNA here is from genome assembly GCA_963921405.1 of Cepaea hortensis. NCBI lineage: Eukaryota > Metazoa > Mollusca > Gastropoda > Stylommatophora > Helicidae > Cepaea > Cepaea hortensis. The sequence continues at coordinate 96,744,158 of OY992877.1, read as the reverse complement.
TGTGTTACCAGAATCCTTAGCCTTAGGGGAAGTAAGGAATATTGACCTGTAACCTACCATTAGTAATGCTGGAACCCATCATGCATGTCATAAGAGGTTGGGAGTTAAATGTTTGGCGTGTGAGTCAGCATTGCTGTTTCTTTTTGTACACCCGTTATTACAGTCCTATATTTTGTCAGCAAAAGTTGAGATAGACACACTAGGTAAAAGACATTTGGGTGAGCAGAAAAGTGTAACTGAAGTCAAATGAGAAAGGAAATTGGTCGCGCATTCCCAGATCAGCAGGATGTTTCAGAATTTATGTTAGAAATAGATTAGCCATATGTAAAAATATAGTAATACTTTAGGTTGTGCAGTTTCAGTTTTTGATTGAGACAGTGATTCTTTGTTGGCACTGATTTCTGAGAAAAGTACCCTATCTGAGATTGCTGAGAAGAGTACCCTATCTGAGATTGCTGGGAAAAGTACCATATACCAAAAGTATCATATCATGAGTGTTAGAATTAGTCTGCCTTAGTTAATCAATATGTTAGAAGTTATAATCTTGAAGTACATTGTTTTGAGCTTGTTAGTACTAAGGAATAAACACAGTTTTTAGTTTTGTTGTAGACAGGCACAGCAGATAAACTTCATATGAGGGGTTCCTTTGAGGAGTGGGGATGACCTGTGCTGTCTAAGGCTGGGTCGACTAGATGATTTCTTGATTATGTCAACTTAATTACTAGTTTCTGTAGGAGATGCCAGGCTGCTAAGTTTGCAAGGTGCAATCTAGGGACATGACAGATGTGTGTATTTTTAATAATGTGTGAACACATCTGTGGTCAGCCTTTTGTTGGGTTGCCTGTACCAGTTCTCGTCCTGTGTGTTTCTTGCGAGCCTGGTGTTCAATGTGTATGTTGTCCTAGATAGATAGAATGCACTCCAGAACTCTCATCCAGTTCTAGAAAATTATGTCTACCATATTTGTCATAAACGGGTTTAGCAGTCAGATGATGGACAGGCTCGCTAGTAATGTGCTAGCCACATAGTAGAGAAATGCAGGTTGACACAGATTCTGATCTCTTCCTTCGCTTGATATTAAATGATGATTCAAGCACTTGCGGATAATGCTTATGACGACACCAGTTTCACATTCGTAGCCAATGTCTCTGCTACTTTAGAACACCAGATAGATGACTGAAAACATGTTGACTCCTGATCACACACAGGGTGGTTGCCACCATAAGATGGACTTCATATGCACCTCTCTGTTTGATGCCACGCTACCAGGTTGAAGTGCATTTGCTCACCTCTGTTCTCAATTTTGTATTACTTACGATGGTTAACTGCTATTGGTAGTTGGCCTGGTGTCATTAGCAATATCTGCATGAAGTTTTCCACATCGCTATACATCTGTATGGTGAAATGTAAAATAATTAATAGTCAGCCAACATAGAATTTGTGTTGTCAGCCGCTACATGCTGATGGAAATCATGAGGAAGGGTTCCAAGCACTTATAGAAAAAATGGTTTAATGTGCAGTGAGGATAATCTGTTGATTAACTAACTAACTAACTCGCTCACTCACTCCCGAACAAAATTAGAAAGCAGCAAATAGAAACAAAAATTAAGTTATTGGCAGACATGATCAGTGCATAACAAGTTGGGCACTCTTAAAAGTTTTGCCACTTAACTAATCCATCTTCCATTTGCACAAGAAGCTGCTACTGAGTGAGTGCATGGCGCGACACTGTGAGTTGTGAGTTTCGTGTGAAGTGCTTTTGAATCTGCCCGAGGTTTTTTGGAACGTGACTGCATGTTCGGAGCGATGGTAGATGGCTATGTCCCAGAGTTGACCGGTTTTTGCCTTATGCAGAAATGTGTGGCTGCTGGGCTTCTTGTTGGCTGCCACTGCCATCGACGATGAACTGTATTTTCGTGGACTGTGGGTGAACATCTAGGAAACATCCAGATGGTAAAATGACTGCCGATTCCATCAGAGACGAACTGGGTGTTTCGTTGGGGACTATTGTGTTGACATTCTGGCGGCTGCATTATGCACAGTGTATCTGTGTGGGCTGTTGTTTGTCGAGACTCCTGTCTTTTCCACTTTTCACATTGGGCAGTGGGGAGCATTTTGTGCAATATTCACTGGCACAGGAATGGAGCATAATGGGGACAACCCGTTGCTATGAGGTTGAAACTACGACTAACTAACATTATTTAACATTGTACATTCTTTAATTTCTTTGTTTTAAGTACTACTAAATATAACTTTATATTCTGTGGGGTCTTTATTTATTATTATTTTAAGTTTTAGCCTAATCTTTCCTATGACTGGAACATAATTACTATGACAGCCTGCTCCTTGTATAGTTTTTGTTCCTACTAAATTGCTTCTGAATCTCTTTGGAATCACTGTAGTCAATTTGATTGTGAACAATATATCCAGGGCTTTTCCAAATCATAATAGTTGAGGATGGTGTGTGAAAGAGGTATTACATATTACCATATCATATGAGATTCTGCCCACGCTATTGTGTCACCTCTCTCATTACTTTCACCTAGGTCACAGCCATTAGTCACAACACTCACATTTTCATTGCATACTTTTGCATTGAAGTCTCAGAGAATCAATGTTATTTTGAAATAATTATTTCACTTATTAATAAATTATTAATTATTTTATTTATTTTTATAACTATTGCAATAGTCCAAAACCAACTCATTATAAATATATATAACTTCTAAAATACATCTTCTGTGCTATCTGCTGTTGATGTAAATGCCTGCATTATATTAATCGCCAGAGATTAACCATGGATTTTCACTAATAGTATACTACCTGAGATATACAGAAATACTTTGTTTTAGCATTCTGTTGATCCAGCATTGATTACCTAAACAGTATCCCCATTGTATAACGGGCGTTCATTTGAAATCTGTTCGTGCCGCACTGCGTGTAATTGCGTACGTTGAACATGATCATTTCATAGTCATGTGATAAGTACTGACCAATGAATAAAAGAGCATGTGCTTATCGTCCCATGATGCATAGGTTATGTTTCTGACCGTTAAGAAAATGGCCGGGTTGATCCAAAACCCGCCCAAAGAAGCTCAAAGAGCGGTGATCCAGTTTCCTTCATTTGAAGGATGTCGACCAGTAGACATTCATCGAAGAATGCAGGCAGCATACGGTAACAAATGTGTGTCGAAGACAACAGTGACAGACTGGGCACAAATGTTTTGGAAAGGACATCAGTTCACGACAGATCTTCGACAGCCGGGTCAAGCGCATATTGTTGCAACAGAAAAAACCATCGCCAAAATTGTTGAAGCAGTACAGATGAACCATTGTCGAAGCATACGTTCGCTAGTGAAAGAATTTGATGTGTCAATTGGGACACTTCAAAAGGTCGTTCGTAAGAAACTGCAATGTCGGAAGGTGTGTTCACAGTGGGAACCCAGGACGTTGACCGACCACCAAAAAGAGGTACGCATGGGATGCTGTTTGAACTACTTGCTGCGTTACAGAGTGGAGGGTGATGCATTTGTCTTCTGCATAGTGGCAGGTGATGAATCATGGTGTCACCACTTTGAGCTAAGTAGCAAAAGAGAGAGCATGCAATGGAAGCATGCTGGATCACCAAAAGCCAAAAAATTCAAGTTACAGGTTTCCGCTGGTAAGGTTATTGTCACAAGGTGGTTATGACATAAAGGAGTGGCTTGATTGTGTCTAGAGGATGTATGTGTGAATGTGGTGTTGGACGACTGATCAACGATAAATCAACATCGACGACCAGGCGGCGTACATAATCTTTTAATTGTAACACAACACGATGATATAAGATATTTTCCAGGAACAGTCAACAGTGAAATATATCGAGATTATAATTTCCCAGGTCCAGCACACTCAGATTAGAAGATAACACAGTAACTCAAGCAACCACGCTATTGCCGTCTCTCGGCCGCTCGTAATACACTGTTACGGACTCTTCTCCATCCGTGAATCTATTAACCTCCTCTGAGACTTCTCTCTCTCTCGACTCAGCTCCAAACCTCCCTGGCCCAATACTCAGTGCTTAACAATCCTCCCGGCTGAAGTCGTGGAGTCGTCATTCTTAAATAGTACAATGACCCAAGACCCACGCACGTTACAGTTATGCTGAGCGCAATTTTTTTGCCCTTGAAGGGCTATTGTTGGCCGACTTTAGAGAACCTGGTGTCAACATCAACTCTACCCACTACTTTGCAAACACTTGATGCAAACAGCCATCAAGAATAAACGACCCGGCATGCTTTCTCGCGGTGTGATTTTGTTGCACAATAATGCTCGTCCGCATGTCGCAAAGATTGTGCAGGAAGCATTAGCAAGGAAGAAGTGGGAAATTCTGCAACAGCCAGCCTATAGTCCTGATTTGTCACCATGTGATTTTCATTTGTTCGGACCTCGAGGGGCAACGATTTCACACATATGCAGACGTAATGAATGCGGTAAACACTTGGTTCAGTGAGCAACCACAATCCTTTTTTGCGGACACATTCGCTGCCTACCTAAGCAATAGGATGCTTGCCTGAATGCCTACGACTACTTCTTCTGACCACCCATGGTGCATAATTAATTCAAAATGAATGCTTTGTTTAATTCTACCACACCTGTTACTGTTTCTTTCATGATTTTGTTATAAAGCCATTGGAACGGGTTTCAAATGAACGCCCCTAATATTATACAGACTTAAACATGTATACTGGAACATTTTAATTTTGTCTTATGAGCGAGAAGTGGCAACACTCTAGTATCAGATCATTAAAGCTGTTTGAATAATTCTTTCTCATTTTGTTTAAAAGCTTAAAAAAGTCTTCTTTGGAAAAGTTTAAAAACAAAATTGCAGGATACCTGTACTCAGAAATCCATATTTTATTACTGGTTAAAAATAACTACTTAGTTTCTGTATACATGGCACTAGTGTTCCCCCCAGACATGTGAGTGCTCTCAAATACACCTCTGTCATCCCAAAATGATGCAGATATCTATATTCAGAACCTTCACTGATGAGGTATGATGCCATTGTTTGGTCTCTCTTGGGTTCCAGCTGGTGGTAGTGAACCCAGGGTTTCATCTGCAGTAACCTCACCAAACCTCACCAAGAAAAGCCATTTTCTACTTCAGTTCTTGGCAGGCATCAACGTGTTGTTTCCATCGGGGAGTAAGCTGTTGTGCCACCATCTTGCAGACTTTATCAAACTAGAGCACAAAGTTGATGTGTGCTAAACCTTGGCTGATGTCCATACATGCACATTTTCATTCACTGTGAAACAGTAATTTTCTAGCATGATGTGCTCAACTGTTGCAGTCGGTTCTGGGGTCACTACTCATGTGCCTTGTCTGGTTGTGAGAGACTGTCACAAAACTCACACCTTTTCACAATGTGCTTCTCCACTCGTGTTGGAACAGGCATTCATCACCATGTTGAATCTTCATTCACTTTCATGAATTTCCATAGGGATATTACCTTTCAAAAGATAATGGAACACTTCTACTCTTTTGTGCATGTCATCAACTGGGTAATCTTCATACCCCTGCTATGGTGTCAAATGGATTGTCTGCACCATGATACCATCAGAACGACGCTCTATAGTCACAATACTTTCAACTTATAATAACAGTGCCACAGTTTTGAATTTAAGGTTTTAATTTGAAGCTCTCGTACAGTTACCTGGCTTTCTTCTTGAGTAAGTAAGACAAGGTGCTGAAGAAGGTTTTCATAGATACACCAAATCAGTTGCAGTTTTAAAAATTGTATTAATTCTCAAGTTTTCCATTATTAGTAGGTTTTATGTAGTGCTTGCGATGACGCGATCGTCGTCATAGCACATACATAAAACAGCATGATGTATTTCTTACACAAGCAAATGCACAAATTTGTGAAGGCTTTCTTCCAGTTTTTAAAATGAAATTATGTCGCATTTATAATACTTTGTCTATACATTTTGTTTTCCTTTCTGTGGGTAGGTGGAGGTATGGATCATTATGGGGCAGGCGGTTTTCATAGATTTCATGGTATGGAGCAGGGTTATAGACACAGAGGTCCGAACATACACCATGGTTACAATGATGGTGGACACCACCCAGGATTTGCACCACGTTGGAATAGGCCTCAAGTGGGCGGTCCATATGGACAAGAGAGAAATATGTCAACGTACAATGATTATAATAATAGAAGAGATGCTAGTCATTCCCAAAGCTTTGCACCTCGTTCGAGAAAGTATTCTGATAGCGGCCCCAGCAGGCAGTCCCAGCGTGAGGTGCCACGTTCTCAGAGTGGCCCTACAAAAAAATCTGGAAAAGATGATGATACTCACGTAGAGCAAGACAGCCAAAGATCCAACCAAAATCAAGGACCTGATGCAGAAAGTGATCAGACTCAAAATTCCAAAGGTATGATGAAATGGTGATTGGCTCATGTTTGTTACTTCATATATTAGAGACAATAAGTGTTGGCATGTAAAAGGAGGCATTCTCCAGTAAACACCATTTTCTTCCAATTGTAGTGTTTTCCCATCCGTTTCTTTGTTGTTGATACACCCTTACTGTGCAGTTTTCATTGTTATGACTTATGTTTTGAGACTGGTGCAGATATGTAAACATGCACAATGCAATTACGTCTAAAACAACATTCCGGACAAACACAGAAGAAGAAGAAATTATTTCCATGTTCTGAGTAACCTCTAGTATGAGTTTAAGCTAAGCAAATGCAATTACAAAAACAAATTTGGCAGGTTTATACATAAGGCTTGGACATACTATCCTTCCCCCATGAATCCAACAACAAATAACCATGACATTTTAAATAATTTTCAAATTGAAAAAAAAAATGGGTATTGGAAACTTTTCTGATATGGAGGAATAAACATGTATCTAGGATGTAATGTACTTTGCTTCGTGCACCATTTTGGATTGTTTTTGAACAGTGGGTGAGTACCATTTTAATTATATGCCTCTCATGTTTAATGACTATGTCTATCTGTAGATAATCCATTATTTATTATTCAGAATCTCTCTCTGTGGAGTATTATCTTTATTTAAGACCATACTTAGGCTCCTTCTCCTAGGTACTTGTATTTTGAGGATTTCTTTAGTTTGTTTCCTACATGTCTTTTCTCTTCTTTCTATTTTTTAATTTGTTGTGTATTTATGTATTGTGTATGTGTGTGGGCATTTATGCATCTACGATCGTGTGTGGGAGAGACATTTACTTATTTTTCACTTCACATTGCACGTGTCCATTGCCTATGATCTCCTAAACCAGCACAGGCCCTAAACCAACTCACACCAAGCTCTTTGTAGACTTGGTCGTGGTTGGTTGGATTTTGCAGCTAAAATTTTTTATGGGATGAGGTAGCCAATCTCATGCCACCTTCCTTAGTTGTCTCTTGCAACATGTATTGTAGGTTACAGTGTTATTCTTTGCTTTCTTTATGGGCTCTGGTACGACACTGGTGGCACATGTACAGGGTGCATTTTTAATGGCTGGGGTTTTTGAAAATATTGCCATTCCAAGTTTTGTATTTACCTTTTATGTTGCATGAACTCCACATAGGGTGAATACAAAACTTGGAACAGCAATATTTTCAGAAACCCCAGTCATTAAAAATACACCCTATATATATATCTTGTATTCTTAACTTGTATACTAGGGATGTAGCAAAGACTGATTAATGATCATCTGTACACTTGACAAGCTGCCTAGCTGAAGGTATCTTTCAGTCAGTTATATAAAGAAGAGGTCCACATCACTCATGCTTCAACTTCCTGTGCGCTGATGATTTTTTTTTTTTTAAATTCGCATATCCTTTACAGGACATCGCTGTCAACAGCAGCATCTTTCAGCTGTCTGTTGATTTCTTGGCAAGATTACGCTCAGTAGTTTGCCATTGCTTTCTGAGCGGCCGGCTCAGTTATCCCGCAAGTCACCAGCGGGGGTCGAACCGCCTCCAGCTCTCGCCCCGCTACGAGACTCTGCGTGATAAACGGGATTACAGAGAAAGTGTTGTAACCCCTCGGCCAGAGAGACCGGCCGCGCTGATGATGGAGTAATTTCACACATTGGTCAGTTGGATGCAAATGTTTTATTTGTTTACAGAAAGAATTGGCAAACTGCTGAATGTAATTTGCCTAGAAAATCAGCCCAGGATTCATCGCAGTGTGCTACAACGGACATAACAGCATTTGACATCAGTGTCTGGCTCATGGGATAGTGTAGCGTCCAGTTTAATAATTCCCCTGACGTAATGCATCGAGTATTAGAAATCAGCCCAGGGTGATGTGAAAGCAGACTGCTTTGCATTGATTTTCATGGAATGAGATGTTGGTCATGCAGAAAGCAATGGCAAACTACAGCTCAAACAACCAGTAAATGCTGGGGTTGATTGCAGTGTCATGTAATATTATTGGAATATTATAGTTCTCTTCATTCTGTCAATACAGGGACATCTCCAGTGGTATTCATGAATAGATGGACAACTGAGAGATCATCATTCTGATAGGATATGATCACTGCACTCAACCGTGGAAGTCTGTTATTGCCTTGTTAGACCTGTGAACTTCAATACTTCTACTCAATTGACTAAACCCACAATTCATGTTAGATGCATAACAATCATGTTGAACTAATGAATAGCTAACATTCAAATGCCCTTTTATTTATTTATTTATGTTTTTTTTGGCGCTCGCTTGCTTTGAACTCAAGCGGTGTCCATACACACTACTTCTAGTAGTGCTAGACTGAATTTTGCATGTGGATTAGCTTCCCCTGTTAACAGTGTCCTTTGCCATCAGGCTAACCCACCCCCACTTCAGAGGTACTTGTAATTTACGTCCCAAAGTCAAGGACGATAGGTCAACATTTGAGTCCTACTGTCCAATGTAGGGGTTGAACCCCTTACCTTGGCATAAGAACACGCATTCTTATCCATTTGGCCATGCTGACCTGCCCTTCTATTTCTTGGTTTTATTATTATTTCACTCAGTTATTCAATTAAATTTATTTCAGTTGTTTCCTAATTTTAACTTGGTATTATATATTTTGTTAACTTTGAGCATCAATATTAATGATACTATTTAGTTTATTTTCATTTGGAAGGTCCTTTGCAGGTATCTTTGCAGATCTTTTGCTAGTTCCTTTGCCTCATATATTCTTATGCCCATGGTGTCTTTCATGCCCAATGTTCGCCTGTATGCTGTCAACCCCAGACTTTTGTTCCCGAAAACATGACTTTTGTTACTATTCTTTCACTGTTTCGTGTGTGTGTGTGTGTATGATGAAAACATGACTTTTGTTAATATTCTTTCACTGTTTCGTGTGTGTGTGTATGATGAAAACATGACTTTTGTTACTATTCTGTCACTGTTTCGTGTGTGTGTATGATGAAAACATGACTTTTGTTACTATTCTTTCACTGTTTCGTGTGTGTGTATGATGAAAACATGACTTTTGTTACTATTCTTTCACTGTTTTGTGTGTGTGTGTATGTATGATGAAAACATGACTTTTGTTACTATTCTTTCACTGTTTCGTGTGTGTGTATGATGAAAACATGACTTTTGTTACTATTCTTTCACTGTTTCGTGTGTGTGTATGATGAAAACATGACTTTTGTTACTATCCTTTCACTGTTTCGTGTGTGTGTATGATGAAAACATGACTTTTGTTACTATTCTTTCACTGTTTTGTGTGTGTGTGTGTGTGTATGATGAAAACATGACTTTTGTTACTATTCTTTCACTGTTTCGTGTGTGTGTATGATGAAAACATGACTTTTGTTACTATTCTGTCACTGTTTCGTGTGTGTGTATGATGAAAACATGACTTTTGTTACTATTCTTTCACTGTTTCGTGTGTGTGTATGATGAAAACATGACTTTTGTTACTATTCTTTCACTGTTTCGTGTGTGTGTATGATGAAAACATGACTTTTGTTACTATTCTTTCACTGTTTCGTGTGTGTGTGCGTGCGCGCATTCACTCACTTTGAACTCAAGCAAAGTCCATACACATGCTGCTACTTCTAGTGGACTGATTGTTGCGCGTAGGTTACCAGAGTCCCTCGCTGTTAGGCTCACTCCAACTTCTGAGGTGTACTTGTTATTTACATCCCCAAGTCAAGAATGAGAAGTCAACATTTTAGTGTGGTGTTTAATATTTTAAATTTAATTTATATTTTTTAAAACTTATCCTAATTTTTTTATGCATTCTGAAAGGAAAATATCCTGTTTGCTATCAAATTTAATACAAGCAATGTTTTCATTTGATGGTGGAATCATTGCTACAATTAATATCTATTAAGTGAAGATAGCAGGATATGGGATATCTGTGGCTGCTTACATTTTATCGTTGTAGTTGGAGCACAAGTTGGCTTATTCTGTTGGGTTGTCCCTGTGGAAATTCGCAGAGCCACATTTGCAACACTACTGCAAAATAAAGCAGCCAGTCTCACTGCAAACTGATCTTCAGTGTGCCCTTTTGTGCCAGCTTTTGGAAAATATGCAGTTTCTACATTATTCTAAACAATATGTATATTGACTTTGAAAATGTTGGTTCCAACTGTACATGAGCTTCTAGCACTGTGTAGCAATTTATATTGTTTTATCTTCTTGTCAAACAATTCAGCTTCCAAGAATTTTTTGTTTTGTGTCAGATTTGGCAAAATACTGAACACTTTCTACATTATCCTAAACAATGTGTGTTTTGACTTTGAAAATTATGAATCAGACTATTGTTTTTTTGTTTGTTCGCATATCCCTTTATAGGATATTGCTGTCAACATCAGCATCTTTCAGCTGATTGTTGATTTCTTGGCAAGATTACACTCAGTAGTTTGCCATTGCTTTCTGAGCACCTGACTCACATACCCCGTAAGTTACCAACACAGCGAGAACCGCTACCGATTCTCGTGCAGGTTACGTTCCTCGCGTGGATATACAGACCTTAAGGTAAACCCGTGTTTACATCCTTGTCAAACAATTGAACATCCAAGAATTTGCTCTGAAGCGCCAGATTTTGCAACAACAAAAATATTGAACAATTTCTAATTTATTTTAAACAATGTATTTTGACTTTGAAAATGATGAGTCAGACTATACCTGAGCTTTAAACTCTTTAAAACCTGTTTACCCCCTTGTCAAATAATTGATAAGCACATATTATTTTGTGTAGGATTTGACAAAATGCCGCTATTTCAACATTATTCTAAACAGTGTGTATTTTGACTTTGAAATTGGTATTTCTGACTATATGGAGCTTACACTTCAGTAATTTCTCCTTGTCAAATAATTGGGCATAAATAATTAGTCCTTTTATGCCAACATTTGCAAAGTTGTGAGAATTGTCTACATATTCTAAACCATATGTATTTTGAATTTGAAAATGATGGTCCAGGCGACACTTAGCTTAAAACACTTAAGTAATTTACATTGTCACACAATCAAGCTGATAAGAATTTGCTCTTTTGTGCCAGATTTAAAAAAAATGTTGAACAATTTCTGCCTTATTCCAAAAATGTGTATTTTGACTTTGAAAATTGTGGTTTCGACTATACTGGGCTTAAAACTTAATTTCAAGTTGTTTACCATGTCAAACAATTGGGCATACCAGATAGTCTTTTTGTGCCAAATTTTTCACAGTATGGAGAATTTTCTACATTCAACTAAGCAATGCGTATTATGAACTTGAAAATGGTGGCTCTGATGTGACATTGGCTAAACACTCAAGTATTCTCGTGTTTATGAATTTGTTAACACATCTGGGATTTGTTTAAAAAAACAACCGGCAAGAAAATTATTTTGCTTAGCTCATAACATAATTTTCAATCACTTTTGCACTAATTGATTGCTCTGTGTGTGTGAGAGAGAGAGAGAGAGAGGGAGAGAGATGTACTGTGTAGGTATCACAGTTTAGTTATTAGTAAGATGAAAAGATAATAGGACGCAAGAAATGGATAACGGAGGACATCTTAAAACTCATGGAAATAAGAAGAAATAACAAAAATAACAAGGAAAAATATGAAGAGATTCACAGGAAATTTAGGAAGCTATGCAAAGAGGCAAAAGAAACATGGCAAGGAAATTGAAAACCAACACAACACCCAGAATATCAAATTAATGTACAAAAGAACTAATGACATCACTATCGAAAGAACAAAAAAAAAACGAGGATAACAAAATCATAATAGAAAAAGATCAGATTTTACATGCGTGGTCAGATTATGTGAAAGACCTTTATAATGATACAAGAAAAGAACAATATGATCATTGGAATAATAATGAAGGACCATCAATAATGAAGATGGAAGTTCAGAATGCTCTTAACCATATGATAAATTGGCAAAACCCTGGGTACAGATAACATCACAATAGAAATGATCAATGCCATAGAAGAATATGGAATAGACCAAGTCACCAGACTCTGAACACATTATACAATACTGGAGGTATACCTCCTGAATTATGTAAGTCTATATTATTGCTCGAAGAAATCAGGAGCCTTGGAATGTGATCAACATCGAACAAGTAGTATAATGAGCCACATCACAAAGAATTTGCTGAGAATTATCATGCAAAGAGTTAAGAAGAAAATACAATCCAAAATGGAAGAACAACAATGTGGGTTTGTAGTAAGGCAAGGGTAGAGTAAATGCTGTGTATATACTGAGAACAGTAATTGAACGTTCTATAGAAGTAAACAAAGATCTATATCTTTGCTTTATTGACTACACAAAGGCTTTTGATAAAGTGAGGCATGTCGACATAAGGATGCTTGGAAGATCTACAAATTGATGGAAAAGACCTTAAACTTGTAAAAAACATATATTGGAAACAAGCTGCCATCAGAATTGATAATAAGGTAGGTCAATATCAGCCTATTAAAAGAGGTGTGAGACAGGGATGTGTAATGTCTCCAGATCTTTTTTCCCTGTACAGTGAAAATATTTCAAGAAATGTAGACGATATGGAAGGAATCAACATTGGGGGACGATACATCAATAACATTAGATTTGCAGATGATACAGTCTTGATTGCAGACAATGAGCAGGATCTGCAACATTTAGTAGATGTGGTTGTTGCACACAGTGAACAACTAGAACAACTAGGGTTAGAATTGAATAATAAGAAGACACAGACTATGGTCATCACTGGGAAGAAGGAAATACCACAATATGATATACGAGTAAATGGGCATATTCTTAAGCAAGTGAATTAGTACAGTTACCTTGGAACAGTCATAACATCTGATGGGAGATGCCTTGAAGAGATTAGAACAAGAATTTCCATTGCAAAGGTAGCCTTTTGCAAGATGAAAAACATGCTGACCAATAAAAAAGATATCAATTGAAATGAGAAAAAGAGTGTTGATGTGCTACATAGAACCTGTACTTTTGTATGGATGTGAAGCGTGGACAATGAGCAGTCAAGCTGAAAAACAGCTGATGGCTGTGGAAATGTGGTTTCTGAGGAAATGGCAAAGGATACCATGGACAGACAGAAAAACCAATGAACGAGTCCTTATGAAATAAATGAAGATCGTAAACTGATTAAGAGTCATTAGACGTAGACAGTCAAAATTGTTTGGGCATGTTTGTGATAAGAAATGACTTGGAGAACTTGGTGACGACTGGCAAGATTGAAAGGAAGAGACCAAGGGGAAGACGAGAAGTAAATACCTGAATGGCTTGGCCACGTGGCATGGTCAAGAAAGGAACACGGAGCTGATCCACGACTCTGGTGATCAAGTGAGATGGCAAAACATGACCGCCAACGCTTGTCGGCATGGCACATGATGGATGAATGGAAGATGAAAAGAAAGAAAATGTGAACATATTTTGTAATTGACATTTTGATAAAAGTACAGATAGACATATCTTAATGATAATTTTTAAATGTCAGATTAGCTTTTGTCTTCACAACATCCTTAGGATTGAGGTGTGATATTTTACTAAACAACTCTAATTTTGTAAATCTTAACTATTGAATCTATATCTTTTTCATGCATAGTACTTAAATGTATGATGAAACACAGTTCTTAAGATGTAACTAAGGCAGTTTTTTTTAAATATTGTCCCATTGGTTTGACGCTGCTTGTAAACTGTCTGTATTTGTTGGCTTGATTGGTCATTCATGAATATACTTGTGATATCGAACAACCTTACTGATGCTTGTAATGGATTATGTAATGAATTTCCCGTGTGTTGCCGGGGCCCATAAGGGAAGCAAAGAATAGCAACACTGTAGCCTACCACGCATGTCGTAAGAGGCGACTAAGGAGGCTTGATGGTTCCGTCGCCCTGCTACTGAGTGAGTGCGTGGCGCGACACTGAGCTGTGAGTTTCGTGTGAAATGCTTTTGAATCTGCCCGAGGTTTTTTGGAACGTGACTGCATGTTCAGAGCGATGGCAGTTGGCTATGTCCCAGAGTTGACCAGTTTTTGCCTTATGCAGAATTGCGTGGCTGCTGGGCTTCTGGTTGACTGCCACTGCCATCGGCGATGAACTGTATTTTCGTGGACTGCATGGGTGAACATCTAGGAAACATCCAGATGGGAAAATGACTGCCAATTCTATCAGAAATAAAGTGGATGTTTCGTGGGGGACTATTGTGTTGACATTCTGGTGGCGGCATTATGCACAGTGTATCTGTGCGGGCTGTTGTTTGTCGAGACTCCTGTCTTTTCCACTTTTCACATTGGGCAGTGGGGAGCATTTTATGTGATATTCACTGGCACAGGAACGGAGCATAATGGGGACGACCTGTTGCTGTGAAGTTGGAACCGCGACTAACTGACTAACTAACTGTGTAATGAATATTAATAGGTTATACATCTAGACAAGAAAATGAGTAATTTAAAGAAGTGTGTGTTAGATGTCACACTAGAGAGTATAATAATGTTACAAATTTTGAAACTTCTATGCCATTAACTTACTAAAGAAAACAAATGTGTTTGAATGTTCTGCTTGCCCTCGCAGGACAGCCCAATAATGTAATCTAATGTAATGTGTAATCTACTTAAACAAACATGTTATACCACTTTACTTACTCTGCCCTTTGACAACCATTTGATATGTATGAAAGTTAGGGAGTTTCTCCATTCCTTATGTCTTGATTCTCCTTCAGATTTTAAAGTAGTTAAAGTTAGTTGCATATCCTTCACAGTTAACCCCCTTATTTTTTTTTGCTGTTTGTGATTTCTTGGCAAGTTTACGATCAGTAGTTTGGCATTGCTTTCTGAACGGCCAGTGCTCATATCATTGTATGAAAAATAATACAAGGCTGTCTGCTACCGAATGGCCGGCAGCTGTGTTTCGAATGTGGGATTACGAATTGTGTCTGTAACTCCTTTGTCACAGAGTGAAAGTAGACCCAGACTAAAATGGGTACTAGGAAATTTCCTGGGAATTAAAAGCAGACGGCATATTGGCATCATCCATAAATTGCTGATTATTACAAAATTTGAGGCCATTACCATAACACCAGTACTCCTTATGATGTGAAAAAGGAGTCTTTTACTTACTTCAACTGAAACAGTATTTTCTGCAGTTGTTTGTTTTATTTTGAACTACAGGTGGTAATCAAGCTGCTGCTGATCAGAGTGGAACACAGGATCAGTTGAAGGACAGAGAACAAGTAAGGGAGTTACATCTTAACATATTCACTACAAAATTATTTCTAGATCAGGATGAAAGGGAATATTTTTGGTGTTCTACACATGAAATTTAATTACACCATCCTTTTGGGTTGCTATGGTTGGTTTATGTTAGAACACAAATTCTTGTGCTTCTGTCTTCTATTTTTAAAACAAGGCAGATGTGTGAAAAATTGGCAGGGTGTGGTGGTTTTTCACTTGCTACCAAGACAGTGGTCTACCCCCCAGCAGAGGCAGGATCAGTCTAGTGGTTGGGGGGTGGGGAGTGACACATCCTCATAAAAATAGGTACCAGATACTTTTCAGAATTGTCTGGGAAAGAAAGTTGACAAGAAAGTTAAACGACCACCCCATCTCATGTGTCATGGCCTAGATGTTGTAATTCTTCCTCAGAGTGAGTCGTATTTGCAGCATCATCTGCAAAAAGCAACTCTCTGATTAGTACCCTGCTAATTTTGGTCTTGGCTTCAATCTCTGAGCATTATAGGCGCCGGCATCTGAACGTGAGTGAATGTATATATCGGCATCCTGATCACGAAAGGCATATTTCAGTAGAAGTGAAAAGTATATCCCAAAGAGGGTGGGGGATAGTACACAACCTTGCTTAACTCCACTCTTGATTTCAAACTCTTCTGAAGTTGCACCATCAAACTTGATTATATCCTTCATGCCTGTGTGGAATGATTCCACAATGGACAGAAGAGTTGGTGGGCAGCCAATCTTCTTTAGTGCCTTGAACAGACCCTCACGACTGACTAAATCAAATGCCTTTGTGAGGTCGTTGAAGGCAATAAACTGGTTGATTTTGTTCCCGGCATTTTTCTTGCGTTTGTCGCAATGAGAATATCATATCAATGATAGACCGGTTCTGTCGGAAGCCACACAGAGATTCAGGGTAGACTTGATCTCCTAGGACTTGAAGTCTGCGCAGAACAATTCTGGCAAATACTTTCCCAACACTACACAGAAGTGAGATACCCCTATAGTTGTTACAGTCGCTTCGATCGCCCTTGTTCTTGTACAGTGTTATAATGCTTGAATCTTTGAAATCCTGTGGAACTTGTCCTTCTTGCCAGCATAGCTCTATTAGCTGGTGAAGCCAGTATTTGGGACCAATATTTCATGTAATTGTGATGGGAGATCAGTATATGAGACTGATATGGTCTGCCCCTGCCTACCCTTGAGGGCTGGATGTCTTCGGCTGTTCTAAATGGACCAGCTGAGATGGGGGATGACACCACGACAGTGAGAGTCAAACATCCGGGAAGGTTAACCCTTTTAACAAATGCCCGCAGAAGTCATATGTGTCGGCCTAACAGCACAAGAATGCAGCTCTGCTGTAAACAGGCACAACACAGTCACGTCCGAAAAAAGTATCAGGATGAACGGCAAAGAAGAAGAAGAGACACAGAGTTGATCCACGATGTTGGTGATTGAGTGAGATGGCAAAACATTATCCGCCACGCTTATTGGCATGGTACATGATGGATTGATGGATGGGAAGCCAGTATATGGGACCAATATTTCCATGTCGATGGGAAGCCAGTATTTGGAACCATTATTCCCATATGGTTTTGATGGGAGATCAATACATGGGACAAATATTTTCCAGTGTTTGTGATGGGAGATCAGTATATGGTACCAATGTTTCTGAGTGTTTGTGATAGGAGGTCAGCATTTGGGACCAATATGTCCATGTGGATGGGAAACCAGTATTTGGGACCAACATTTCCAGGTATTTGTGATGGGAGATTATATATGAGACCAATATTTTCCAGTGTTTGTGATGGGAACCCATTATGCACACAGGTTAACGTTTACCAAACATTTTCTTCTTTTGTCCTAATTAAAATATTCCCTTTATGACCATGTAACTATCAGTTTGAATGTATTGCTGCAAAAAGAATAATGATAAGGAAGCAGTGGAGATGTGGTTTCTGAGAGGCATGGTGAGTATAGCCTAGACAGAGAAAGCAAACACTGGTGTTGACAGTTGCAGGTGTTACCAGATCACTCACCAAAATCATTAAAACAAGGCATTTTAAATTTAGAAAGCATATGAACAGAAGGGGAGATGTGGCGTTGTGGCTACATGCTTGCCTGCTGGTCAAGTGGTCATGGGTTAAAATCCACATCAAGGCAGATTTGAAAAATTGCTCTGGGCTCCCAGGTCGACCCAGCCTGAAATGAATTCATTAATTCAGTAGTATGTCCCTTAAAGAACTTCGCTCCCATGACAACCTTTCGGAAAACTTCTCTGTCATAAGCAAGATGTCCCAGGTCCGATACACCCATCTGGAGATCATCTGCCACATCTTGCACCCATCTTCTCTTTGGCCTAAAATTAGTACCAGGAAATAATTGTGGCCTGTGAGAGAGAGATATTTGCAACACTTTTTACTTGATATTGTATGTGATATCATATATCTGCTGCATTGGTTTTCCTCTTTGTAAATGGGGGAACAGCCAACTTTGTAAATTTATTTTTTATATAATTGTTATACATAATCTTAGTTATTACTTTCTTAACAGTTTAGGGCGGCAAAAAATTGTCTAATAAAGAATGGTTGATTGCAGTGGCAGAAGACCTATTCTAGACATGACAGTTTAGTCTGTTTCACCTGATATAGCCTTTTTATTACTAGATATGGGTAGCCAACTCGGAGATGGTGGATTAAATTTCTTTGACTTCCACACACTTCCTAGTGTTGTCAAAGTGATTATCTCTCTCAGTGCTTCCTCATCTTTGTCTACATTGTTACTTAAATAGGTGTATCATTCCACCACTTGAAGTTAGGTTTCACCAAAAGAGATAGGGTTATAATTTTCTTGATTTATTCTCATAATTATCTTAACCCTATGTATTTTTACTCTTGGCTTTGACCTCTCGGTCAGCTGGTCTTGACCGACTGTCATGTCTAGAATAGGTCTTCTGCCACTGCAATCAACCATTCTTTATTAGACAATTTTTCGCCACTCTTAACTGTTAAGAAAGTAATAACTAAGATTATGTATAACAATTATATAAAAAATAAATTTACAAAGTTGGCTGTGCCGGCTTAGTCGGTCTCTGTGGCTAAGGGCTTGCGAACACGGTTTGTGAGTCCATATACCCGGGTTCGAAACCCAGCGGTGCTGGTTTTTTCGAAAAAGATATAGGGGCCGGTCGTTCAGAAAGCAATGGCAAACTACTGAACGTAACACTTGCCTAGTACATCAACAGCAGCTGAAAATGCTGGTGTTGACTGCAACGTCCCGTAAGGGATACGCAGCAAATTTTTTTTGTTTTGACCTCTCACATGTGTGTGTTTAGTTGTCATGCACCTAATTTTGTGTATGGAACAGGAGGGCAGTGTCATAAGCGAAGAGATCATAAAGCTGCTCAATCAAATTCTATCGATTTCCATCTCTGGCTGAAATTGTCTTCATAACCCAGACTATATTCAGTACCAGTGATGAAGTTGACAAAAGAACGCCTGTTTCACTCCTGTTCTTATTTCAAATGGATCTGTTAGGTTTCCCTCCTGAAGAACTCTGCATTTCATGTCTATCTATGTTGCTCTTGTTAAGTTAATGGCTGTGGGATATTATTACTAATGCTTTTATTGACTGGACTGTCTCCAGGACAACCAAAAAAAGGAAATGGAGAGTTATTCTGGTGACTCATGGAAACCTATCCAGAACACCGATGGTACAGAAGAAAACAAGAAGGCTGAGGATACAGAAGGTGGAAAAGAAAATGAGAAAACAAAAGCTCTTAAAAAGCTGCCAGCACAACACTCAAGAGGATTAATGAGCACTCTTATTGAGTTAGTGGGACCAGAGGCTCTAAACAAGAAACCGGACCCATTACCTCCACCACAACCTATGAAATGTAAGTAATTTAGTCAAGTGTTTGACTTTGTTTTTTTTAAAAAACACAAACTAGACCTGTGAAATGTCACTAATTTATCCAAAGTATTGTGACTGTTTTACACAATAGGCCTATGTAATGTAATTAATTTAGTCAACATGTTAGACTGTTTATTTTACATAAGCTAGACCTATGGAGTATAAGTAATTTAGTCAGTGTTAATGTATTTTACACAAACAACTTATGAATTGTAAGTAATTTAGTTAGTATTTGATTACTTCTATTACACAGGCTACACCTATGAAATGTAATTTATTCAGTGTGCTAGATTATTTGTTTTACATGAGCTAGACCTATGAAACGTAAGTAATTTAGTCAAAAGTATTAATTTCTTTTACATGCTAGAATAATGAAATGTTAGTGTCACATTATTTATTGTACACAAAATAGACGTTTGAGTTTAGTCAAAATGTTTGATTATTTATTTTACGTAAACTTGTGACTCTTATTTGTTATATTTTTAACCTCGTCTATGAATCATAGAGGTGCCATAATCTGTTGGTATTGATTATTGGTTAACTAGACTAAAACAAATTACAAATAAATTACAAACATTAATTAAGTGGTGCCACTGCAGGATAGGATAAAATGGTATGACAGAATAACCAGTGTAGTGCTTGTGTGCTAAACACTATTTTTACTTTTATTTCTCATCCTTGTTGTCAACACATGCAGATGTGTATGAACTTGGCAGTGGTTTGTGTGAATGAATTTGGCAGTGGTTTGTGTGTCAGATGTGTATGCATTGGGCAGTGGTTTGTGTGTCAGATGTGTATGCATTGGGCAGTGGTTTGTGTGTCAGATGTGTATGTATTTGGCAGTGGTTTGTGTGTATGAATTTGACAGTGGTTTGTGTGTATGAATTTGACAGTGGTTTGTGTGTCAGATGTGTATGCATTTGACAGTGGTTTGTGTGTATGAATTTGACAGTGGTTTGTGTGTCAGATGTGTATGCATTTGACAGTGGTTTGTGTGTATGAATTTGGCAGTGGTTTGTGTGTCAGATGTGTATGCATTTGGCAGTGGTTTGTGTCTCAGATGTGTATGCATTTGGCAGTGGTTTGTGTGTCAGATGTGTATGCATTTGACAGTGGTTTGTGTGTATGAATCTGACAGTGGTTTGTGTGTCAGATGTGTATGCATTTGGCAGTGGTTTGTGTGTCAGATGTGTATGTAATTGGCTGTGGTTTGTGTGTCAGATGTATATGCATTTAACAGTGGTTTGTGTGTCAGATGTGTATGCATTTAACAGTGGTTTGTGTGTCAGATGTATATGCATTTAACAGTGGTTTGTGTGTCAGATGTGTATGTAATTGGCTGTGGTTTGTGTGTCAGATGTATATGCATTTAACAGTGGTTTGTGTGTCAGATGTGTATGCATTTAACAGTGGTTTGTGTGTCAGATGTATATGCATTTAACAGTGGTTTGTGTGTCAGATGTGTATGCATTTGGCAGTGGTTTGTGTGTCAGATGTGTATGCATTTGACAGTGGTTTGTGTGTATGAATCTGACAGTGGTTTGTGTGTATGCATTTGGCAGTGGTTTGTGTGTATGCATTTGGCAGTGGTTTGTGTGTATGCATTTGGCAGTGGTTTGTGTGTCAAATGTGTATGCATTGGGCAGTGGTTTGTGTGTATGCATTTGACAGTGGTTTGTGTGTCAGGTGTGTATGCATTTGGCAGTGGTTTGTGTGTCAGATGTGTATGCATTTGGCAGTGGTTTGTGTCAGATGTGTATGCATTTGGCAGTGGTTTGTATGTCAGATGTGTATGCATTTGGCAGTGGTTTGTATGTCAGATGTGTATGCATTTGGCAGTGGTTTGTGTGTCAGATGTGTATGCATTTGGCAGTGGTTTGTGTGTCAGATGTGTATGCATTTGACAGTGGTTTGTGTGTCAGATGTGTATGCATTTGGCAGTGGTTTGTATGTCAGATGTGTATGCATTTGGCAGTGGTTTGTGTGTCAGATGTGTATGCATTTGGCAGTGGTTTGTGTGTCAGATGTGTATGCATTTGGCAGTGGTTTGTGTCAGGTGTGTATGCATTTGGCAGTGGTTTGTGTGTCAGATGTGTATGCATTTGGCAGTGGTTTGTGTGTCAGATGTGTATGCATTTGGCAGTGGGTTGTGGGTCAGATGTGTATGCATTTGGCAGTGGTTTGTGTGTCAGATGTGTATGCATTTGGCAGTGGTTTGTGTGTCAGATGTGTATGCATTAGGCAGTGGTTTGTATGTCTAAGTCACAAGAATGTTAATTATTTTTCTACAGTGGAAGATGAAAATGAGAAGTATTTACGTCAGTCAACATACACCCCTAAATTGGGTATCAGTAAAAACACTTTCCTGGAAAGTGGCATCACTGCTAAGATGTTAGAGGAGGCCAACATGGATATGGATTATAGTGACTTAAATTTGCTGCCGGAAGACATCGGACGTGAAACAGGGAGAAATGAATTTTACTGCAAGGTACATATATATTTTAAGATTGTGGTTGCAAAGTAATTAATTTAAGTGGCTTATCACCAGAGTTGCCCACATTTTGTTGTCGTCTGTTCTGAGAGGGATGTTGCTTGGATGTATCTGTCTACAGCTATGCTTTTCTGAAAGGGATGTTGGTTGGATGTATCTGTCTTCAGCATCCTGTTCTGAGAGGGATGTTGATTGGATGTATCTGTCTACAGCTATGCTGTTCTGAGAGAGATGTTGATTGCATGTATCTGTCTACAGCTATGCTGCAAATGCAGGGACTCCTGGTGAAATGGTAATGCCATCTACCTCGCGCTGAGATCGTAGGTTCATTTTAGGATTCCATCATTCAGTTCTCGAGTGTAGTTTTGAGAACCCTGGGGTTGTTGCCGGGACTATAGAGTTTGTGCCTTGTGCGATGCTTTTGGCTGGCTGTTGGCTGCTCTAAAGAGAGAAACCTAGCTATACGGGATAAAACCCCATTAGTAGCCATTTTGATTTTATTTATTAAAGCCCCAATCAAGCTGACAAATTTCATTGTGAAATGATTTGAATAATTTCTGAGATTTACAAGAACATAGAGTTTATATGAAGAATAGATGATATATTTTCTTGTGATTGTTACTTTCAGCTATGTAAAAAACAGATGACCTCCCTTGGAAATTTCCGTGATCATCTTAATGGCAAAAGTCATAAATCAGTAAGTAAACAATGAACTAACACATCTCCCTCAAATGTTACTTCTCGTTTTATGAAAATACATCATGTTTTATGATTGTGTGAGATTTTTCATGTGGGTTAAATAGACGTGTTTACTACATATTGTGGTGGCTTTGCTTACCTTGTTTGAAATGGCAGTAAGCAGTAACCAGTTGTCTGTTGACAGTTCAGAATAGGACACATGTACAAAACAAGTGTGGCATATTTTGACTTTGAAAATGGTATATAATTTGATTTGCATCAACTGCCAAACAACTTAAAAGTTAAAAAATACAAAAACTCAAGACTTGTGGTAAAAAAGAACATAATAAAGGAAATAATGATCAAAATGACTAAGGATCAGAGTGCATCAGTGGTGAATTTCTGTACCTGTTGACATATTCTGCTTCTCCAAAAGGAGTATATCCCCTCAACCAATTCATGCCAAGACTTTCGTAGGCTTGTTCATGATTGGTTGGATTTTGTGGCTAAAGTTTTCTATGGATTGAGGTCGCCAGTCTCACACCAACCCTCCTTAGTGGCAACTTATGGCATGCATGGTAGGTTACAGTGTTACTATTCATTGCCGGTAACACACGAGCAGTTCACATATTAGATGCCTGATACCTGCTCGGCTTGATATCTGTCAGTCAGTCATGGTTCCAACTTCACGGCAAAGGGTTGCCCCATAATGCTTCATTCCTGTGCCAGTGTATATCACTCAAAATGCGATACCCGTGACTTGTTCTAGTCCCCTAACAGTCGGTCCTGGAAAGTGTTTAAAACAGAGTAAAAGGTACTGCTGTTGGTATGTAAAGTGCCTTAGTAAGCCAGTGCACAAATAAGCTCTTCAACCACACATCAGTTGACATAAATATGCCCGTATGAAATTGACGAAACTGCAGTGAAGCTGTACAATAAAAACGAGAGGTGGCATTGGTCAGCTTTACAAGAACACAATCACAAAGTGTCCGAATGGACATTGTGGTTAGTCTTCATTAGCACACACACAACAGACAGACACCCACATAACATATACAAAAGTAAATTAAAATGTATTTGTTCGCATGGCAGAGGGTTTTTAAAGTGCTTGCACTTAAACTTGCGGTGCACTGACAGTGGGTTAGCTGTTCAACCCCAACACTGGTCTACTTCTCGTTCAGAAAGCAATGGCAAACTACTGAATGTAAAATTTCCCAGTCCAGGGAAGGTTAACCCGGTACACAAATGCCCGCAGAAGTTGGATGTGTCGGCCGAAAGGTGCAAATATTGCAGCTTTGCTGTAAACAGGCACAACGCAACTACGTCCAAAAATTATTCTGGATGAACACAGAAGAAGAAGAAATGTTTTAAATAAAAACACATATGCAAGTTTTATCTGTACAACTTTGATACCAAAATGAACAATCACGGAAATTAAACAGACAAGGGGGTCCCATAGCAGATACTGCTGTTTGTATATATTCACATATTTTAGGCCATGACATATGAGGTTGGGTGGTCAGTTCGCTTCATCACCACCGTTCATTCCGACAATTCTGAAAATTATCTGCTACCCATTTTTGTGTGGCTGGGTCGGCCCCAGAGCTGTGCTGGTTGGAAAAAGTAATCTTGTCTCTGCTGGGGATTGAACCCGTACAACTGTCTTTGTAGGCAAGCACACTAATCACTATGCCACCACAGCTCCTTAAGGTAATTAAAAACCTCCACCAATTCTGTTATCTAAATAACAGGATGACAAACTTTTACCAATATTGACTTTAGAAACGTTCACGTGTTGATTCACTTGCTGCTGTGATATTAGCCACATGAATGCTTTCAGTAGCAGATGTGAAAATAAGAAATGGCGAGGTTCAGTGTCAAGGGATTTAGGTGGCCAACGTCTGCCACCTTCCAGGAGGAAGTAGTAATTGTCTTTTACAGGCATGTTGTACATATAGTATATCTATAAACTGTGTGGGCTTCATAAAAGGTGGAAAAAGTGTCCCAGTGGCACGAAATGGAATATTGCTTGGATAGCAAATCCATTATGTGGAAAGTCTTAATCGAAAGCTCACTGTGTGGATGTCATCTGCAGACTGCATTCTTCTGGTTTCCGGAGGAACAGCCTATGGTGAACGGAAGTCCCAATATACGGAAGTGAGGCTAAGCAGCCATGTGCAGGACGTGACGATTCCTTGGGTGAGCCCAGTACCAGAGCGCTGTGTGATGGCTCTGCAAGTATGGAAGCCTCCTTGGATGGCGGGGAATGCCCGTGGTCTGCCCCTGCCTTCCCTTGAGGGTTGACCAGGATGTCTTTGGCTGTTCTATATGGGCCAGCTAGGATGGGGGATAACACCACAACAGTGAGATTCAAACGTCCTAAGAAACCCCCGGGAAGTTTAACCCGGTCAACACATGCCCGCAGAAGTCGGATGTGTCGGCCTAATGGCGCAAGAACGCAGCTCTGCTGTAAACAGGCACACCGCACCACATCCGAAAAAAAATCCGGATGAACAAAGAAGTAGTATATCTATAATACTCAACATACTATCTACAATTCTCAAAGTATGTTATCTTTGGTGTAGTGTTGAGACCCTGCATTGTTAGATAAAAGTGGTCATATAATGCTGTAGAAATGTGGGGGGATTTACGTACTTTAGTAGGTCATTGTTTTATTAGGTGAGTTGACAATCTTTTTTCCTTGCCTTTTACATCTCATCTGAGGGTTAGTTAGTTGCATATCCTTTACAGGACGTCGCAGTCAACTATGGCATTTGTTGGCTGTTTGTGATTCCTGGGCAAGTTTACATTCAGTATTTTGCCATTGCTTTCTGAATGACTGGCACTGATACCATTGTATCAAAACTATAAAAAAAAGGTAGTCCCATAGCAGAACCTGTCACTGGGGCGCAGAGTGTTAGGGTTCAATATATTCTAAGTAATGATATATATACGTCACGACAGTTTGGAGAGAACAATAATGGAAGGGTATATGCCTGGGAAGAGAGGAAGAGGAAGGCCAAAGAGAAGATGGGTGCAGGATGTGGCGGATGATCTCCAGATGGGTGTATCAGATGCGGGACATCTTGCTTGTGATCGAGAAGTTTTCCGGAAGGTTGTTATGGGAGCGAGGTTCTGTAAAGGACATGCTACTGAATGAATGAATGAATGATATATGAAGTGGGTCGACTGGCATTATCCGCCATCCAAGGAGGCTTCCATAATTGCAGAGCCAACACATAGCGCTCTGGAACTGGGCTCACCCAAGGAATCGCCACATGTACAGCATCATTTCTCAGAAACTCAAATACTTTAGCCATCTTAAATGCAACAGTTGTTTGAAAAGAACAGTGATGGAAGGCATGGTTCCTGAAAAAAGAGGCAGCGGTCGACCGGCTCAAAGGTGGGGCACGGGACATTGAAGGCATTTTGGGTAAGCAAATGCAGGAGGCTGGCAAAAAGTAGAGAATTTTATTGGCGGATTGTGATGAGTGTGGCATTTTGCAAAAGACCTACAATGTGACGATGACAGGAGATTTTTAATGTGCGCAATATGTGCACATGTCCTGCTGTTTTTCAATGTTATTTGAGAATGCTGGCACCATGTTCTCCCACCCCAGGATCAGAGAGAAGCATAGCACCAATAGGTTCCTAAATTTGTAATAAATCCATAGTTTGTCAGCACTGATTTATACCAGTCCTACTTGAATCAGAAATGGACACCAAACGACTGAGTCACAATGCCTTGTGGCTGTTAGGGAATCAATAATGAACACGTTAAAGACTACTGGGGTGTGGAATATTTTTTGCATGTACATTATTTTAAATTGAGAAATACTGCTTCTTGCGCAAGCCTAGAATGCTGGCTTCATGTCGTTCTGTAAATCTTTCTAACCTGAAAAGATGGATAATAGCTTGCATTAGAAAATTAGACCACTTTCCACTAAGGAAATTAATGTTAGAACTAAGTTGTGCAGTTCACTGACCTTATAGGTGCATAATTAGGTGTGACGCACTTATCTTGAAAGAGGAACAGAGAAGATTTATGCATTTTCTTTTTTGTTTACTTCTACTCTGGAATGTAGACAAATATCTTGTTTACTTTGTAAGAGAGAGTTGGGGGGGGGGGGGAGGAGAGAGAGAGAGAGAGAGAGAGAGATCACATTGCACCACAAACACATTTCTCTCTTTCATTTAATTCTCTCTCACGTGTGGATGCACACAAGCGTGCACACAAATACAGCTTACCAGAACACTGAAAAATCCTTATCATCCATCACAGTCAACAAGTACCCTGTTGATCTTCCATGAATGCATCATGTTATTATTTTAGACAGTAAATTGTTGTGATGAAGATGTAAGCCACAACACTTCAGCATGTCCAGGCTGAACAAATCTAGCACACTTATGTTAACATTTACATGAAATAATTTGTTTTCTCTTCTTGCATCTCGGGAAGTTTGTTGTAAACAGTTGGTCAGATGTGGGAAGTATTATGAGTCTACTCAAAATCATTTGTGCTTGTGAGCTTGTTTTTCTGCTATTGTAAAAACAAGTTACAATGAACATTTGTTGGAATTTGCTTCTTTGATCATGCAAGGAGGGTCAATACGGAACATAATTGCTACATATATCACATCACTTTATATTATAAGAGATCTGCATTGTTTACAGCTTTATGCGTACAAAATACAAAAGAAAATATTTGCGGATTTGAATGAGAGATTATTTCTAAGACATTGCTTATTAGGGCTCTGTCTAAGTTTGAGTGTTTTGAGAAAAACAACTTGTAAGCTGCTATCTTTAAAGCACAGAGTAAGCTTACATTTGAGTATGTAGATTTCATTGTTATTTGCTTACACTAATGTTGAGGCAAAAATATGTGCAACAATGGCTAAAATGTATGTGCCAGTACTGGCTTTCCCAGCTTGGGGGTGAGTTTCTGTGTATGTGTTTTGCAGAAAATTCAGTATAGAAATTATAATTATCTTAAGCATTTTGGTGGTATTTTAATGGAAATTTGTGCAAAACAATTTACATTATTTTGTTTCATTTCAGACTCTGGATGCTTGGAAGGCAGGCAGTAAGTTTAAGGCCATATAAAGCACAGTGAACCAGCTAATCTGTGCTTAAACAATAAAATGAGTCTGTTTCTTCTTGTTTCTTCAATGAAAATAGCATACTTGGAGATTTGCATGAAGTAACATCACTAAATAAAGGAAATTAAACATATATATGGTATTTATACAGACAACAAAAAGTTGTTAATATAATGAGGCAAAACAAATTGAGCCATCCATTGGACCATGAGAAAGAGACATGGAGCACAATACAAAATCAGCATGGTGACCCAAAAAAATATGAAGGGGCACTTCATAAAAAATAACACTTGTCATCTGGAGAATTTCATTAAGGGCATATGCCAGTAGGTGCAGATTGTAATATAACCTCAGAAGATCAAGAAAGAAGAAGAAGCAGCAGATTTTGCTTGACAGATTCTAGACACCAGACATTTGATTGTGTTTTCATAAACACAAATTAATAAGTTATGCCACGAGCCATATGGGTCAATGAAAGATATGCTTGTGTTCAACCAAGCATTCTCTTTCTTCTTTAAGCGCCAATAGAAATATTATTGCTGCAAGCTTGGATTTTTATCCATGATAATTATGAATGCGCATAATAATCCAGGTTTGTCAAGATGCATCTTAGATAACATTACGTGTGCGTATGGTTCATCAGATGACCAGTTTTCTGATTCTTCAAATCATCATAGATGAGATTTCTAAAGAGAACATTCTGCACTGAAGAGTTACTTTAGAGAAGTGGCCGAGGTCTTCACATGCAGAGATGTTCTACTCTGGTAGTATCTTACTTTGCTACATTGTGTCGTGCCAGAAGATGAGATAAGTCAGGCTAACCTTGGGAGTTTGCTCTGTTTTCAGCCATTCAGAACAAACACCCTTGAAGTTTTACACAATGGTGTAAAGGTAGCCATTTTAAAATAACTGCTAAAGATTTTCAGCATATGTGACAAGCTTTATTAGATGTGCTCAACAGTTTCTATTACTGACATATCTTTTGGAAATCTGAGAAACTAGGTTCCAATAGTGAGATTGTGTTTGCATTTGTAGCTTTCCAAAAGAAATATCAACTGAATTGAATTATAGCCAACATGATCAGCCTGAATGACCAGCCAAGCCTTGGAACCAAGAGTGATAGTGAGAATTAGTGCAGAGAGAATTGATTATGCACCTATATTTAAGAAAATATAAATCTAAGAGCTTGTTTTTTATCTTGTCTGACTAAAAACAAGCTACTAGAGTTGATATTATACCCGAACATTATTATTTATTGTTTCACTAAGTGAGAATAAAGTTTAGCAGTTTATATTACATGCAAGACTTTACACTTAGTGGATTGCTGATGAAGTCAAAGACATCTTAGTTTCCACTTTGTCATTTCTAAAAGTTCATCACATTAACTAGATTCTGACATCAAGTATTGATTGTGGGGGAAAGATGAATTGCTAAACATTTAGCTTGTGTCTCTGTAGGTTCTAAAACATAAATGTAAGTCAAAAAATAGGAAAAAAAACTTAAAACCTTTTCAAATACAGTGTCAGGATACAGTGAGCGAGCTAGACAGAAGAAAGATAAATTTAAAAATTATAAAATTTGTTGGAGAAATAGAAACTATTGAAAAATATACAACAAAGTAGAATGTCTTAACCTAGTGACAATATGAAACAGAAGTCTGCTATTGAAAATACTAGATGACGAAATCCAGGGGAAAAGGATGTTCAAGAAACAGCTATGCTGCAAAGATTTATGAAAACATTGGAGATTCAAGCACAAGCAGAGCTAAAGATAAATACAGAGAAGAGAGGACAGTGGACTGGCATGATCAGATAACTTCAGATAGTTGCAGAGAAGAGAGGACAGTGGGGTGGCATGATCAGATAACTTCAGATAGTTACAGAGAAGAGAGGACAGCAGAGTGGCATGATCAGATAACTTCAGATAGTTACAGAGAAGAGAGGACTGCAGAGTGGCATGATCAGATAACTACATTTTCAGAGAAGAGAAGACAGTGGGGTGGCATGATCAGATAATTACAGAGAAGAAAGGTCAGTGGGGTGGCATGATCAGGTAACTTTCAGATAATTATAGAAAAGAGTGGACAGCAGAGTGGCATGATCAGATAATTACAGAGAAGAAAGGTCAGTGGGGTGGCATGATCTTATAGAGAAGAGTGGACAGCAGAGTGGCATGATCAGATAACTTCAGATAGTTACAGAGAAGAGAGGACTGCAGAGTGGCATGATCAGATAACTACATATTCAGAGAAGAGAAGACAGTGGGGTGGCATGATCAGATAACTTGAGATAATTACAGAGAAGAGAGGTCAGTGGGGTGGCATGATCAGGTAATTTTCAGATAATTATAGAGAAGAGTGGACAGCAGAGTGGCATGATCAGATAACTTCAGATAGTTACAAGTAGAGAGTGCAGTGGTTCGCCTGATCAGGTAACTTCAGATAGTTAAGAGAAGAGAGGACATCAGAGTGGCATGATCAGATAACTTCAGATAGTTACAGAGAAGAGAGGACAGCAGAGTGGCATGATCAGATAACTTCAGATAGTTACAGAGAAGAGAGGACAGCAGAGTGGCATGATCAGATAACTACATTTTCAGAGTAGAGAAGACAGTGGGGTGGCATGATCAGGTAACTTTAAGATAGTTAGAAGGGAGGACTGTGGAGTGGCAGGATCGGTAACTTTCAGATAATTACAGAGAAGAGAGGACAGTGGAGTCACATGATCAGGTAACTTTCAGATAATTACAGAGAAGAGTGGACAGCAGAGTGGCATGATCAGATAACTTCAGATGCCAGTATTTGGACTAACCTGATGATCAGGTTAGCATATTTTATAATGTAAAACAATGTTTTTCCGTAGTGGATTAGAATAACGAAGAGACAAGCAATAGACTAAATGATTTGTTGCGTGGGATATTTATGGAAGCCGACTTTGTGCAAACAGACACAATAGTCGTGTTAGACAACTAAAATTACCGTGTGAACACTTGTTTTGTATATTTCAACTTGAAGGATTTTTCTAATTACTTTAGTGTATGCTGTGTGATTTATCATAACACATTGAAGTGTATTATCTGATAAGAAGTTTTAGTCTATGAAACCTGTATAACGACTGTGTGATATGAAGGCCTCGTAAGAGATGCAAAGAATAGCAACATTGTAAGCTACCATGCATGTGGCAAGAGGTCACTAAGGAGGGTTGGTGGGAGACTGTCGACCTGATCCAATCATGAACAAGTCTACAAAGGACTTGGCTGAGATCCTATGCTCCACTTGGAAATGAAAGGTGGAAGAAGAGGAGAAATCTTTAGTAGAAGATGGTGAATATGAAACTTTATACATTTGATATTTTAAATAGATTTAATACAGTTACAGTAATTTATTTTTAGGAAATAGATGTGATCATTTCCTTTCCTTTCTGCAGAGAAGCTCCCAAAGGGAAAGAAAAAGGCAATAAAACCAGTGTCTGAACTTGGGCAAAAGTCTGTATGTTTGGAAGTTGTTGAAGGCGAAGTGGAACCTATTTTAGGTATGCTTAATAAAGAGGATTGCATTTTAGCTCTTTGTGTAGCCGCAAAAACGTTGTCTTGTAGCAACAAAATTTTTTTAACGATATATGAAGACATTGCAGGACCAACTGACGCCTGTTGCAGAAGTTGTTGAACACACAGAGCATTAAAAAAAAACAAAATTTTAATCACCAGGCACATCAAAGTAATGGACACGTAAGGCTTGCTAGATTTCTGTACTGGTATTAAACCACCTGCTCAGTGACATTGTCTTCTTTTGCCCCTTATACCCCACTGGAGAATCGACCCTCAATCATCTCTCTAAGCCAGTGTTTCCCAACCTTTTTTGTGCCATGCCCCACTTAAGCCTTTCTAAAATTCATATTGGCCCCCCCCCCCCTCCCCCCCAACATATACACTATTTTTAATATTCAAAAATTGAAATGTTCACTAAAGAAACTTGAATGATAGGTTTTAGGAAGAAATTACTAGGTAATTATTGAGCAAACACAGTAAGTAAATTTTCAAAACATATAATGGAGAACTGAAATTCAAGTACAAAATAATTTTAATGAAAGATTTTTCTATATTATTTTAATTATTAGTAATTATTTAATATTTAAATTTAGTGAGATCCTTGCGCTTGATGCTTGCTGCAAAGAGATCTTATGTCAGGTTCCAATTTAGTTAACTTCAGTGTCAAGTCTCCCCGTTTTGTTATATTCAGCCGATTTCTTCCATTTTCGAATTGCCCCCCTTAACAGTCGAATTGCCCCCCCTGTGGGGCGTGGGCCCCACGTTGGGAAACACTGCACTCTAAGCTATATATCTTTTGCTATCTTATGCAGCTTTGTCCATGCCCACGTTATTCACCTGTCTCTAATTCTCTTCTTCATTTGTTCTGTTGATACCTGGTATCAACAATAGTGGATTTGGTTATTGGTTAACAGACTAACACCTGAGACACGCCCAAAATTTGTTCTATCTCAGCAGTAATATATGGTTGACTACCTCCGTCGTAATCTGATATACACCTAAAATGCATTTGACATGTAGCACAAATTCCACTTTGTATTCTGTGTTGCTTTAATTGGTGCAATTTTGTCTGTTTGCATACTGTATTATTACATAGAAGTCTTTCCTTGATGCTTGCATTGTTGAAGATTTGTCCATTTGAACATTGCCCAATGAAATCCTGTAAGCAAGTTAAACATAAAGTAGTTATCTGTATGTTAACCATATTTTTAAAGACACAATGGGAACAGGTCCCTCCAAGTTTGTTGCCCTTGACTGAGATGGCTAGATGTCTGATCCACTACCTCAGTATCAGGAGGGAGTATTACACCACTACCCCAGTACCAGAAGGGAGTATTAAACCACAGCCCCAGTATAAGGAGGGAGTATTACACCACTACCCCAGTACCAGAAGGGAGTATTAAACCACAGCCCCAGTATAAGGAGGGAGTATTACACCACTACCCCATTATCAGGAGGGAGTATTACACCACTACCCCAGTATCAGGAGGGAGTATTAACCCCTACGCCAGTATCAGGAGAGAGTATTACACCACAACCCCAGTACCAGGAGGGAGTATTAAACCACTACCCCAGTATTCAGGAGGGAGTATTAAACCACAACCCCAGTATCAGGAGGGAGTATTAACCCCTACCCCAGTATCAGGAGGGAGTATTACACCACAACCCCAGTACCAGGAGGGAGTATGACACCACAATCCCAGTATCAGGAGGGAGTATTACACCACAACCCCAGTATCAGGAGGGAGTATTACACCACTACCCCATTATCAGGAGGGAGTATTACACCACTACCCCAGTATCAGGAGGGAGTATGACACCACAATCCCAGTATCAGGAGGGAGTATTACACCACAACCCCAGTATCAGGAGGGAGTATTACACCACAACCCCAGTATCAGGAGGGAGTATTACACCACTACCCCATTATCAGGAGGGAGTATTACACCACTACCCCAGTATCAGGAGGGAGTATGACACCACAATCCCAGTATCAGGAGGGAGTATTACACCACAACCCCAGTATCAGGAGGGAGTATTACACCACTACCCCATTATCAGGAGGGAGTATTACACCACAACCCCAGTATCAGGATGGAGTATTACACCACTACCCCATTATCAGGAGGGAGTATTACACCACAACCCCAGTATCAGGAGGGAGTATTACACCACTACCCCAGTATCAGGAGGGAGTATTACACCACTACCCCAGTATCAGGAGGGAGTATTACATCCATTTTGTAATTTTTTTGTGAAAGCCCGAAGTCAACGCGGTGAGACGAACCTGAGTTGCTTAAACCAGAGGCAGACAGCGTAACGTCTGATTTATTCTGCCACCCTGTCATTAGTATGATCATTTCATTTACAAACAAAACCACACGCAAATATCTATAATTGACTTGCCATGTCTCCTTCCATAACTGACCAGACAGTGGAGGCGCCATCTTGTGCTGAGCTCTGTATGACTTGATACCACCTGTTAGTGCCACAGGATTATCTTTATTTGTTTATCGATTGTGTGAAACATGAATTTACGGATTAAACCCCTTGCTATTGTTCAGGTCTGTCCTTCATCACGGAGTACCATAGCGTCACGGGTGTAGTGTGTGTCTGCAACCTATGTGCTGTGAAGTTTGACCAGAACATTGTTGTCTCCCATACAACTGGCTGCAAACACAGGCTGCGCTATATGGTAAGAAACTACCACTTGTATTTAACCTTTAGTCCTTTTGAAATCTCTGGATGTTGCGACACTCGGTCATCAGTACACTTTTTCTGGAATGTCTCACATTTCCTATAAACTATCCTGAAGTGAGGCTAATGGCATATAATTGCTGCAGCCAGATTTGCACGCCTGAATTTTCAAAGATAGTGCATTTTGAGTGTGAATTGTCATGTCTTCACTTACTCTAAATCTATGCATAATATTGGATGGTAGGGGGGAGGGGGGGGGGGGGGGGGGGGTTCTCTTCTTTGTGACCTTTTCTTCCCAGACAATTCCCCAAAAATTCTGTACATTGTCTGGTACCCATTTTTATGAAGTTGGGGTTGTTCTGTTCTGTAAGAACTCATTTTTGATAATATGTAGGGGTGTCATGATGGATGTATCAAGCTCTTCCACTTTGAGCTAGTTAAGCAAATATATGAATGAGGGTTTTTAGTCCAGGATTTCTCTATTTCCCCCTGTCTCTATTTGCCTGTCTGTCAGTCTCTCTACATTCCTTTTTGCCTCTCCTTTGACAATGTTTGTTTCCTATGTAAATGCATCATGCACTAACGAAAGATAAGTGACTGGAAGGGCCGAATGTAAGACAGGCCTGCGTGCCCAATTTGTAATCCTTCTAAAATAAAGATCAGTCAATCTCCCTACTTCTGCTTACTGTCCCCATGTTATCAATTCCACATGAAGCTTGTGACAAGGCGTCATGGTAAGTTACACGAACAACACAAGCAGTCTTTATACATTCATCGATAACTAGGTTACTTACTGTAAACAAATAATACTCTTGCAGATAAAAGTAATGATACATAATCGTTTGTTTATTTACATATGTTTCAGAGGGAGGAAAAGCCATCTGTTTATGTCCATCTGAAAAAGTTTGGCGGCAAGAAGTCACAGCTGACATCATTTCTGAGTGATCTCTGTATTGGAGTTGAAAAGGAGGATGGCCGTGGAATCCCAACCATCAAGGTAGGCTATGTTACATTATTTGCCCTCTGATTATACATTTTTCATGTGACACCTGAATTAGTGTTATATTTCTCGTTATTCCTTAAGTTGGTGTCTGTTGAAAATGAAATAATGAAACCTTTAGGGAAAACATGACCAACACTGGCCTACATACAGCTGGTCATCTTGTGGTTGAATTAAAGTCTTTCAATGTGAGTCTTCATGGTGAAATGGTTGCCCCACCTGTCTCAAATACCAAAGGTTGTGGGTTTGATTTTAGACTTCATCATTCGGTTTGCGAGTGCAGTTTTCTCGGAGACTCCTGGGGAGTTGTCGCTGGAGCTACGCAGTTTGTGCTTTGTGCTGCACTTTCAATAGGCCGCCCTGCAGAGACTGAGCCATATCGGATAAAACCCGGTGCAATGAAGTCGATCATCTTGTCATTTGAACAGTGTTTCGGATGATTCACAACCAATCATGCCTATACATTGCCTGCAACAATTGCTGTCATTTAATTTCTATTCTGTGCTGTCTTTTTGCTTTGCATTTCCCATCTCTTTGCTTTATGCTTCTGCTTCTTTTCTCCAGGGTCATGTGTTGCTAAATTTTAGCCGGTTGTATGCCTTTTTAAATTTTTGTTTATGATAGTTTAAATTTGAATTAATTTTGTGGAAAACATTGCTTAGTTCACAGCATTTTTCTCCATAATTTTGCACCATTAGTTATCATAACAAGTAGAACTGCTAACATCTTTTCATCCTTTATGAACAAAGCAACAGTTCTCTCTGACATATCCGAGCTTCACTACAAGACCAGCTGCCAACCAAGGCTTAGGGCCTGGTCTGCCTAGCCAAGACATGTTGTCTTTAGGTTCCTCGCACAAGGATAAGGCTTGTACCCTCCAAATTGCACTCTTCTGCCCGAAGCCATTGGCACAATGTTGGTTGTCGGGTTTGGTAATCCCCGCCCAACGTTCGGCGCTAACAGAAAGCAGGTAGTACCATCTACTGTCATACAGTAGCTCAGGCATAACTGACTAAGACCTGACTGAGACCTGACTGTAACCATGTGACAATATTACATTTATAATTCATTAAAGCATGGACTGTATTCTCTTACATTTGTGATCAGATATACAATCCTGAAAGAATTGACTATCATGATTCAATGAACCCGGATGAATATGAGAATATGCGGTTGATAAATCAAGCAAAGAGAAGTACTACTGTTGAGGAAAAGGATCTGGAATCTGTTGACTTTCAGGACTGGGTCAATAGAGGTTAGTCATGAATACAAGCTGAATAGTTTTCTTGTTGCTGGGGAAGTTGTTCTGCAATTTCATTTTGTTACAATGCCATGTCATGTGGTTCCTCCACAACCATTATTTCCATGTTCTTGAGAGTTCCACTGTTTATCATTTTCTGTCCCACCCTATTAACCCAACCAGGATGTTCTCGGTATGTCATCCTCAGAATCTGACACCCACAATTGTTTCAGTTAAGTGTGCTCTGGTCCCACTTATATTATTTTGTGGCATTTAGAAATAGGCCCCATGTAGCACTTATTAATATTTAATGATACTCTTTGATTCTACAAAAGCATTTCTAATTAGTATTTCATTTCTTTTCGAGCATATCTATGTAACGGTACAAGAAATCAGTAGCTGTACACACACATTTTAATGGAGATCAGAGTGGATATTGGCAATGGTACACTTTTTAGCAGTACATTACACATCTCGTCTCATCATGTTCCTCTTGCTCCTTGCGGTGTCGAGGTGAGGTATAAATAGTGGGAGAGTGCCCGCTTATGGACTTCATGTATCGATATTCCCATGGACTCTGTTATTCTCTGCGTCCATCTGGTCTGTACATCATTACTTGTTGTGGTATATTGTTAGTTGGTAACCTACTTGCATGGCCAAACCATTTGACTTGCTGCCTTCTAATAAAATCTAGTGCAGCTACCACCCTCACTTTAGTCCTGATTTCTTCATTTCTGATCTTATCTCTTCTTGATACATTGAGCATTCTTCTCAGGAATCTCATTTCTGTTGTGAATTTTCTCTCTTTTTCTGTCATTGTCCAGGTTTGGCATTGGTAACATAGAGTTGGTAGGAAGATTGTGTTGTAAAGTGCTTTCTTAGTGGTTATTGATACATGTTTGTTCTTTAGTATTGGTGCCATTTGTCCAATGAGTTGGTTTGCCTTATTGCATCTATCTTCGATCTCGTCTTCTGATTTGCCTTTCGATGATATTATACTTCCTAGGTACTTAAAACTCTTGTTTCAAGGGATGTTCGTTTAGGTGAATCGTTGTTGCTTTTTCTTCTTTAGTTTTAGTCAATACCTCTGTTTTACTTGTGCTAATTTTCATGTTATGTTCCCTACACATTTCGTTTAGACTATTCATGTGGTCTTGTAATTCAGCTTCTCATTTTGCTATTAGTGCTTGGTCGTCCGCAAACAGGAGTTCTCTAATGGTTAGAGTTGCAGATGGTTCTTCTTCTGTGTTCTCGTATGCGGTGTTCTTGCGGTTTCTGTTTGGCTGGTTTCTTTACATATGTGGTAAATGTAATTGTTGATTGCTGATGCAAATGATGACATTTTAATTTTCTTGGTAACAGTTGTAGTAAGCGTGGTCATTATATAGATAGTTGCAGAGGTCAGACTGAAGCTCTACTGTGCTCTTATACATTTCAGAAATGCGGAGGGCTAAAGAAAAGTATGACTCAAAGAAGCGATCACCTTCCCCAGGGTAAGGATGAAAAAATTTTTCTTTCAGAAATTGTGTTGTACTATTGAACCAAGGAAACACATACTATAGTGTTTTTTGTTTGTTGCCTCAATATAAAATTTAATATCTCAGTAACCAACTGAGGGAAAATGATGAGATTTAGTATATAACCTTATCATTATGTCCACCCAACAAAAATTTTTTTGTTCTGGAGATTTTACAGCAGATTTCAAAGTTTGTTTATATGCGGTATATAAATTACGACTTAGAGATTACGTCCATCATTTTAACAGTATTACAGCTTCACCAAGACACGTCCCCGCATTTAAAAAAATTTTCACGTGATTTCCGTTTTGAAACAAACAGCGCAAAGTTAAACAGGTGTCTCCAAATGGGGGTTCTTTCATGAAACGTGATTATATAAATAAACTAGCTGACAAGGCCCGGCTTCTTGCAGGGATCTGTCTGTCTGTCTGTCTGCCTGCCTGTCTGTTTATCTATCTATCTGGCTGGCTGTCTGGCTACCTACCTACCTGCCGGCTGGCCGACCGACCCACCCACCTTTCTGCCTACCAACCTACCTACCTTGCTGGCTACCTACCTACCTACCTACCTATCTCTCTCCTGCCTGCCGACCGACCGACCCACCTACCTTTCTGCCTACCTACCTACCTTTCTGCCTACCTACCTACCTACCTTTCTGCCTGTCTGTCCGCGCTGTTAAATATTGATAAAAGTTACTGGAAAAAATGTGAGGACCATGTGTTGAAAGAGGAAGAGGACTATTGGAGAAAGGATGGATTGAATTTTATGCAACCGAGAGCAATCATCAACCTACTGGAATCGTCCGACACAGATTAAGGTCTGAGCAGATCTCAGACCTTTATCTACGTACACACTTACTGGGATATTTTGCTCCTACTATTCAGACGAATTGCAGGCCCTAAACATTACAGCATCAGCATCAGCTGAAGAAACAAGAAGGAAATGAAAAATAAGGTAAGAAATATAGTCCTTCTACTTTCCTGTTAATTTAAAAATTATTTACCCCGTGCCTCTGTAAATTCTCTGTCTTTACTAATATTACACATTGCACCCCTCTCGGGATTCTCCGTGGTGAAGTGGTTAAGCCGTCTGACTCGGGCTCCGAAGGTTGTATGTTTGATTCCGGGGCCGCGTCCATTTCACGAGCGCATTTTTTCGGAGACTCCTGAGGGTCGTCGCTGGAGCTACGGAGTTCGTGCTTTGTGCGACGCTTTCCTCGCTGTGGAAAGAAACTGAGCCATATGGGATAAAAACTCGGTGCAATGCAGCCGACCCTGTCGAATTTAAGCTACTTCTTTCATTGCACCCACTCCCATACGAATCCGGATACGCCTTTGTGTGTCATCTGAATTTGCAGGTCTCCAATTACTGTAAACTTAATTTTGTTAGCGAGAAATCACTAGTTGTTCAGCAAAACATCAAAGGAATGTCGCCGCTTTTGATGATTTAAGTTGTTTTTGGACCTATCAAAGACATATTCCTTGGGTGGGGGTAAATATAAGACGGCTGGAAAAATTTCATAACGATGCAACAGACAGTTTTCAAAATAATTGATCGTGAATGAAGGCATTCAAATCGGAACATACTATAGATGGCCACTCTCTGTAAGTGGAAATAAACATCAGAACATAGAACACCAATTTTTAATCACAACAGCTGATTATTAGATTCAGTCTTTGAAGCTTCAAGAGTGGAGGTGAAAACAGAATGAAACATTGCCACACACATAAAATAAAAGATGGAAAGGATTGTATTAAGAAAACAAAAGATGGAAAGAATAGTACTAAGTAAACTATTGAATACAGTATATTTTGGTACGATACAGAGAAAGTTGCTCATAGTCACAGAAGATACATTTTCATTACAAATATAGATAAATCTATTCAGTAAATATACCACATTAATGATGCAACAGGATATGGTACAATATGTCTTTTTACACTAATTCCTGAACAGAAAGTCTTCATAGACAGTATTTTTAAGTGTCTAAACCCACTTTGTGTGAAGTCTTCGTAGACAGTATTTTTTAGTGTCTAAACCACTTATTCTGAAGTAAACAGAATGAATCTCTGCATCTAGCATATGTGGCATTTTCCCCTATCTTCTCTGTTGGCAAATTCACAGAGAAATCTAACTCATTTATATTTCATTTTTTTACAATGCACACTTACCCTTTATTCACAAGTATACCATCAGTTTGTTTAAAGAAAAACTGATTGATTAATATTTAAACCTTGTGTTAGTAGTTAATCAAGAAAACAGAATCTGTGGTTATATCTAAGAATAATATGACACCAAAATGTGATATAACAATGGAAGGGAGTATGCTTAACCAATGTCTTAAGTTTAAACAATCATGACATCAGATAGGAGATGCGTGATGGTAATTAAAGAGCAGAATCATCAGTGTCACCATCACCAGAATCACCGTCACCAGTGCCATGCAAATAAGCGTTGGTGATCATCTCGCACAATAACCAGTCTTGGATCAGGTTTGTTCTCTTGTCTTGATTATGAAGAGAGCAGAAGAGGTCAAGCAAAAGCTTTATGCAATGAGTCACTAGAATTGAATATAAGAAAATAGTACTGAAATGTTATATAGAACCTTGTGACTCTATGGCAGTGAATCATGGAACATAAATGAACAAATTAGGATCAGCTTGGATGCATTGAAGATGTAGTTCCTGGGACGAATGTTGCGAATATCTTGGAGTGCCAGAGTAACTAACAATTGCCGGTAGAGGCTAATAAAAGTAGAACATTATGTACAGCTAAAAGAAGGAGGCAAACATTCTTTAATCATGTAATGAGAAGGGAGGCTTAGGAAAACATGTTGACTGGAAAGTTCAGCAGGAGGAGAGGAAGGCTGAGAGATGATGCTGGTTGGACTGAGATGGTTTCAAGAATTATCAGCAGCTATGTCCATCCAAAGCACTAAAGACAGATCTGTGAAGAGACCTGAATGTCTGCACCATTTGATGATGATGATGATGATGATTAGTCATAGGAATTCCCCCCATTCATTAGTCAGGAATGATGGTAGTGTAGTTGTTTACGAAAACTGTGATCAGGACATTTCATAAGTAAAGACTACAGCATCCTTTACAGCGACATTGAACAGTTGAAAAATAATGATGTCTCAAGAGTTTTCCTACTCATGTTTCAGGCTCTAATAATTGCTCATGAAAACACATTTATCAGATGCCTGGTTGACTGTGGGCAGTAGTGCTTCTCATCTTGCAGCTTCTATCGGCATGTAGCGATTCATGTGCTAATACCTTTCCATGCTGTGATAAAAGGCTGTCAAGAATCTTCTGTCTCACTTTCCATAAGTCTTTCCAATTGTCATAATACTATTAACAACTGCAAAATAAAAAGTATATTCTTGCATATGGTAGTGTAGTGGTTGCTGGCTCCCTGGCGAAGGGGTTAAGGGCGTTGTTCGTAATTTCATTTACCCACGTATGAAACACAACTGCGCAAGATTCTGCAGCAGATCGTGTCAAGCTGGTTACTTATGGAGGTACGTGAGCCGGTCATTCAGAAATCAATGGCAAACTACTGAACATAAAAACTTGTCAAGACATCAACAGCAGTTGAAAAATGCTGGTGTTGACTGCAATGTCCTGTAAAGGATATGCAAAAAAAAGTGTAGTGGTTAGTACTCTGGCTTATAGCAGTCTATGGTTTAATTGAAGATACTTGTTGGTGAGTTTTCTAATAGAGCTTTGCAATTATGTCAACCTTGTCAGTTGGGAAATACCGGTGGCCAGCATAATTATGACCATATCAGCCATTGTGTGCATGTAAACCACAGAAATTATGGGCTTAGAACCATATCCCTAATGTCTCTTAGTGACATGTGAATAAGATGCTTTCATCTCGGTGTTGGGTCTTGAGCAGACATTGGTGATCATGTCTCTCCATTCCTCTCTGTCATGTGATATTTTAACGAAGTTGACGTTGCCAGACTGTTTAAGCTTTCCACATAATCTTTCTCTGTCCTTTGCCTGCATTTTCCTGGATAAGGCTTATTTAGATTTGTCTTTTCCACCTCTTTTGTTGATATACTGGATACATTTTGTTTGTCTTTGCCACATGATTTTGATTGATGATGTAATAACAACTGAAGTTGTCTATAGCTGGGATGTTTGCTGGGAAGTAAAAGCAGCCGGTGTATTTGATGTAGTATTGTTTTTGTGACACAGAGTGGAGTGAACAACCAACCCATTGAGTTGAACAATATGGGGATAGCACCTTACGCCCAGGGAGTCTCGTGGCGAAGTGGTCAAGCCACTTGACTCTGGCTCAGAAGGTTGTTGATTCGATTCCTTGCTGTATTCTGGCGCACAAGTGCATTTTTTAAAGACTCTTGGGGGTCATCGCTGGAGCTATGGAGTTTGTGCTTTGTGCGACTAGCATAAAAACCCAGTACAATGAAGTCGACCCTGGCGACTTTAACCCTTTACCGGGCAAAACGCCTGAGAATGTTTTTACCCCAGAACGGGTAAACCATCCAAAAGCGTCAGTGACTATTATGCATTGTAAAAACGCGATCTTGCGGCTTTCCGAGACTTCTGATTGTCTACTTTTGGTTTCGCTGATAGCTTGAAAACATGGCCGCCATTCGCAAGTGTGTACTTGAATTGGAACAGATTTTTAAAATAGATTTTTGGGGTTTTACGCTTTGTATTTCAAAATCGCTTTCGACGATTCTTCAAGTGATAGCGGAGATTTTGCTGGGTTCAACTTAAGTGACATTGAAGGACATGAAGTTTACTATTAATCGGAGCTAGATATAAGTGATCAGCGTTACTTTGTGTTAGCAGTCGTGAGTCAGACTTTAAAGAAAGTGATTCTGA
Organism: Cepaea hortensis; assembly: GCA_963921405.1. Classification (NCBI taxonomy): domain Eukaryota; kingdom Metazoa; phylum Mollusca; class Gastropoda; order Stylommatophora; family Helicidae; genus Cepaea; species Cepaea hortensis. The sequence goes on along the minus strand of OY992877.1, from coordinate 96,701,464 downwards.
TTCTGAAAATGTGTTTGTAAATTGCCGTATAAATGACTGACAGTCACAAACAATATGTTATATTTTGTAAATATTTGTGTTCATGTGTGGATTACCGGCAACATTCACGTGAGTTAAATAATCTGCATGCTTTTTATTTCATTTTGTTTTTTATTTAACTAAAATCGGTTGACTGACACCTTATATATGATGATTTTACTAACGTAACCCAAAATTTTACCGCACTTGAAAATTTTTCTTGCTACAAAACAGACAAACGTCTGCCCTGTAAAGGGTTAAGTGACCTTATGCCCAATATATCTCATGGCATGAAAAGGGGTCGTTTACTTACTGTCTGTCAAGAATAGGCAGCCTAGTAGCATTAGGATCAACAACAATACTGTGTAATTATATGCCAGCTTGCTTCATTTGCCTATCACATTTCAACAAGAATCTCTATGAGGATAGATACCCACTTTACCATGACACTAGGCCAGTGCAGCTTTTTATGTTTTTATAGTAAATATCTAATGCGCATTATTATGATATGGTTACGGGTAAAACTTGGCTGCAGTGAATTGTTCTGTTTCTTTTTCCAGTGTTCTCAACATTCTTTTTAAAAACCACATGTCCACTGCCACCAGTTCCTACATTGTTTGATTACTCATTACTCGCACCCATACAGGGAACAGACCATGCAGTCATTCAGTGAAATAGGGCTACGTTACTTTTTATTCTTTAATGTTGTTGGTTTCTGTTAAAGGTAAATCTAAGATGTCTGACCTGCCTTGAAGAATTGTTTTAATATCTTTTTTTTTTTTTTTTTTCAACACAGAGCTGGAGACTATGGCAGACCTACAGACACATTTCGATTTGGTAACAATCGCTTTGTTTTGATTGGATCAAGATTGATATTTAATGATATTATGAGAAATTATTATTGTGTGGTTCTTTGAAAAAAATGGGAGAATTTTATTTTATAAATGTTTGTTAGTTTAACCATAATATTGTGATTTATCTTGCTTTCCTTTTTCTTTTTTCTTTTTGTGTGTGTGGATTATAAGTAATATGTTGTGCTATCACTAAACATTTTCCCTCTAGGTAATGGAGTCTGTTGATAATGAAATACTGAAAATCCTGGAGGAAATACTACCAACCTAGACCTAATCCCAGCTAGTCCATATATCATAGTCATAACCTGGTGGCATGCTAATATGCCTCGCTGCAGATCTGAAGTTCCGCTGCTGGTCATGCCCATGCCACTGGTTTATGAACTTGGAGAGGTATGCCACATGGTCCCTGTTGAGATGGTACTTTTGGCACCAGATCAGGAGACAAGTCACTGTACCAACCTGGCCCAAATAGACGCTAGCCATATTCTTGTACCAGATCAGGAGACAAGTCACTGCACCAACCTGGCCCAAATAGACACAAGCCATATTCTTGTACCAGATCAAGAGACAAGTCACTGCACCAACCTGGCCCAAATAGATGCAAGCCATATTCTTGTACCAGATCAGGAGACAAGTCACTGCACCAACCTGGCCCAAAAGACACAAGCCATATTCTTGTACCAGATCAGGAGACAAAAGTCACTGCACCAACCTGGCCCAAATAGACACAAGCCATATTCTTGTACCAGATCAGGAGACAAGTCACTGCACCAACCTGGCCCAAATAGACACAAGCCATATTCTTGTACCAGATCAAGAGACAAGTCACTGCACCAACCTGGCCCAAATAGATGCAAGCCATATTCTTGTACCAGATCAGGAGACAAGTCATTGCACCAACCTGGCCCAAATAGACACAAGCCATATTCTTGTACCAGATCAAGAGACAAGTCACTGCACCAACCTGGCCCAAATAGATGCAAGCCATATTCTTGTACCAGATCAGGAGACAAGTCACTGCACCAACCTGGCCCAAATAGACACAAGCCATATTCTTGTACCAGATCAGGAGACAAAAGTCACTGCACCAACCTGGCCCAAATAGACACAAGCCATATTCTTGTACCAGATCAAGAGACAAGTCACTGCACCAACCTGGCCCAAATAGATGCAAGCCATATTCTTGTACCAGATCAGGAGACAAGTCACTGCACCAACCTGGCCCAAATAGACACAAGCCATATTCTTGTACCAGATCAAGAGACAAGTCACTGCACCAACCTGGCCCAAATAGATGCAAGCCATATTCTTGTACCAGATCAGGAGACAAGTCACTGCACCAACCTGGCCCAAATAGACACAAGCCATATTCTTGTACCAGATCAGGAGACAAAAGTCACTGCACCAACCTGGCCCAAATAGACACAAGCCATATTCTTGTACCAGATCAAGAGACAAGTCACTGCACCAACCTGGCCCAAATAGATGCAAGCCATATTCTTGTACCAGATCAGGAGACAAGTCACTGCACCAACCTGGCCCAAATAGATGCAAGCCATATTCTTGTATCAGATGAGGAGACAAGTCACTGCACCAACCTGGCCCAAATAGACACAAGCCATATTCTTGTATCAGATCAGGAGACTAGTCACTGCACCAACCTGGCCCAAATAGACACAAGCCATATTCTTGTATCAGATCAGGAGACAAGTCACTGCACCAACCTGGCCCAAATAGACACAAGCCATATTCTTGACTCTTACTACATGAAAAACCAACCAGCTATCCCAGAAAAAATGTGTATACATTCAAACATGCAATATCTGTGTTAAAATGTGTATACTACAGGTCTTGTTAATGATTA
>OY992877.1:96688555-96698528 GCA_963921405.1 Cepaea hortensis | reverse complement strand
GTTCTCCTGGTCTTCCCTCTTAGTTTCGTGATTCTTCCAGAACCCCTAACGATTTCCGGCAATCTCGTTCTTTCCACATGCGGGAAAGAGTTAAATAATAGTTGGGATCGAGTGTGTAACACTAGGTAAGACAAAGAGTGTAGCAATAGTTGGGATCGAGTGTTACTATGGGTGAGACAAAGAGTCAAATAATAGTTGGGATGGAGTGTTACAGCGGGTGAGACAATGAGTCAAGTAATAGTTGTTATCGAGTGTGATAAACTGGTTGACACAAAGAGTCAAGTAATAGTTGTTATCGAGTGTGCTACACTGGTTGAGACAAAGAGTCAAGTAATCGCTGGGATCGAGTGTTACAATGGGTGAGAGAAAGAGTCAAGTAAGAATTGGGATCGAGAGTGTTACACTGAGTGAGGCAAAGAGTCAAATAATAGTTGGGATCGAGTGTGTTAAACTGGGTGAGACAAATAGTCAAATAATAGTTGTCGACACCAACAATGTTTTATTGCCACCCTTGAGCATTAAGCTGGGTCTTATGAAAAACTCAAGGTTGTGTACTATCCCCCACCCTCTTTGGAATATACTTTTAACTTCTACTGAGATATGCCTTTCGTGATCAGGATGCCTGTATATAAATATATTCACTCACGCTCAGATGGCGGCCTCTATAATGCTCAGAGATTTAAGGCTAAGACCAACATTAGGAGGGTACTAATCAGAGAGTTGCTTTTTGAGGATGATGCTGCAGTTACGACCCACTCTGAGGTAGAATTACAACATCTACTATCGGCTCTCCAATGCTTGTTCTGAATTTGGTTTAATAATTAAAAAAAAAGAAGACACAGATTATGTCACAAGGTGTACATGGGGTACCATCAATCTTTATTGACGACGCCGAACTTGAGACAGTAGACCATTTTACATATCTAGGATCAGAAGTAAATAGCAAATTATCCCTAGATCAGGAAATCAAAATCAGGATTGGTAAGGCAGCAACAAAAATGAACATGTTAGCAAAAAGAGTCTGGGAGAACAGGAAGCTTACTGACAAAACAAAAGTCCTTGTCTGTAAACCCTGTGTCCTTAGTACTCTTCTGTATGGCAGTAGTTGTTCTTCGTCGTCTTCTTCTTCTTCTTCTTCTTCTTCTTCTTCTTCTTCTTCTTCTTCTTCTTCTTCTTCTTCTTCTTCTTCTTCTTCTTCTTCTTCTCCTCCTCCTCCTCCTCCTCCTCCTCCTCCTCCTCCTCCTCCTCCCTCCTCCTCCTCCTCCTCCTCCTCCTCCTCCTCCTCCTCCTCCTCCTCCTCCTCCTCCTCCTTGAAAATATGTCTATAACTGCAATGTTGTCTCTTGTATGAATTTAACTGTTTTTTTTTTTTAAAGTTTACATAGCGGTCCATAGAGTTTATCTTCCACTATCGTCTCTTTAGGTCTTGGAGTATGTGCTCTGCTGTCTGCGACACCAATCCAAATGTGCACATGGCTGTTTCACCAATCTTGAATTTTGTATACTTGTGGTTGCGTAATCTATTGTGTCCTGTTCTAAGGCGCTGAATAATGACCTGTTCTGGTCTATCCATAATGTGGTAGTCATCTTGAGCAGGTTTTGGTGGCTTTCTGACTGATTTGATCTTTCTTTTCTTTTGTTTGTATGTAACGGGCACATCAGGCTGTTCTTGTTTGGCTCCTTCCTTAGCCAATTGATCAGCTCTGTCGTTTCCGGGTAATCCACAGTTGGATGGTATCCACTGTATGGTGACCTTATGCTGACTGCTAAGTTCAGAAAGTAGTGTCCTTAGTGCTGGCAATTTCCCAGATAGGAGCGCCTCGAGTACTGATGGCAGTGAAACCTGGTCAACTTACTCACACAAAGAAAAACGTTCAAACAGCTTTCATATGCGGTGTCTGCAAAGAATACTTGGAATTAAGTGGCAAGACAACATCACAAATACTGAAGTATTGGAAAGATCAGGTTGTGTGGCGGTGTGTTCCATGCAGAGTCTTCGTAGACCTAGATGGATAGGACTCGTTAGGAGGATGGATTATGGTAGAATACCAAAGGACATCTTTTTTTGTGTGAATTACAGATGGGTAGGACTCCTCCGATGTGTCTCCACCTTGCCGTGGTGGGGGAGCTTGCGTGTCCCAATGATCCCCATGTGCTTGTCGATGGATGAAAACTACATATCGGACAGTTTATGGGATAGGGGCCAGACTAAGAGAGACATAACCTGCTGCTCTGCAGGTAGACTGAGGATAACAGTCAAAAGTTTAAATCAGGCGCACGAAGGCAGAAGTTCTTTGTCCGGACTCATACTCTAAGGCTCTCTGTCGAGGGTTGAGGCTGAACGCCTCTAAGCCATAAACCCTCCGATGTGAGAGCCGGGCCGAATCCCACCTACCGAAAAATAGAGGTGAGATACTGAGCACGCTACATGCCCAGTTCTGATACTTGTCCGAAGGCTCTCAGCTGGGCAATATAAGGGATCCCCGGATGAGAGGGCCTGGCCGTTTCTCGTTCACTGCTGCACGGAGGTAAGGTGCTGAGCCGGCAGCACATGTAGCCTACCTCGTGAGCGAGTACAAAAAGGTAGAAAAAGTGCCCCAGTCGAATGAAATGGTTACGAAAACTCTGTATCCAACTCATAGAGAGTGTAGACAAAAGTGGAAAAACGTCGCAATAACACGAATGGAACGCACGGCTAGCGAATCCATTGCGTGGTCCGAAGTCAAAAGCAAAAGCTTAGCGAGCGGATGTCGCCCGCAGACTGACCGTTCCTGGTGTGTACTTGAGCGACCAGTGGCAAGCGAGATGCCCAACACATGGAAGTGAGGAACTAAAGCAGCCATGAGCAGAACGTGGCAAATCCTCGGGTGAGCCCAGTCTCAGAGCAGTATGTGCCGGCTCTGCAATTATAGAAGCCTCCTTGGATAATGAGGGAATGCCCATGGTCTGCCCCTGCCTTCCCTTGAGGGTTGCCCGTGATGTCGTTGACCGTTCTATCTTGACCAGCTGAGATGTGGGCGACATCACAACAATAAGTCTAACGTGCCTCGAAACCCGAGGAAGGCTAACCTCATTAAAAATGCCCGCCGAAGCCGGAAGTGCCGTCCTAAGGGTGGCAAAATAAAAATTGGCCCTACGCATTTACGTCCGAGTGAAATGTCTCGTCCGAATGTCTCTCGTGCTAGAAACAGCTCTAACTACCTAGTTTCCGAATGCCGCTCTTGCTCGGAACAACTCTGACTAGGTAGTTTTCCGAATGTCCGTCGTGCCTGGAACAGCTCTGACGGGCACAACGACAAGCACATGTCCGAACCGAAAACTCGCTGAGTGGATACCAACTGCAGACCAGTCTGGCTTGTGCGGGAACTGCCCGGGGCGAACGAAATGCCCAATATATTGAAGTGAGGAATTAAAGCAGCCATGAGCAGGACGTGACGATTCCCTCGGTGTGTCGGCCCTGCAATTCTGGAAGTCACCCTGGATGGCGGAAAATGCCATGGACTGCCCCTGCGTTCCTTTGAGGGATGACCGTTAAGACTCCGACCGTTCCAAATTGGCCAGCTGGGTTGTGGACGGTACCGCAAAAGTGAGAGTCTCCCAGGAATGCTACCTGGTCAAAAAAGCACGCTAAAGGCGGATGTGTTGGGCTACTTAGACACACCGCAATCACATCTGGAAAAAAAATACTCCGGATGAACGCAAAGAAGAAGAAGATGGGTAGGAGATCTCAGGGTCGGCATCTACTACAATGCAAAGATGTGTGTAAGCGGGACATGATTGATGCAGGCATTTATAATGCACATTGGGAGCTAGTCGCCGCTGAACGTGTTGAATGAAGGGCAACTATCAGAAATTGCATAAAGACAAAGGAGAAAATGATTGCAGATAAGTCACACACCGAGCGTGTGAGACGTAAGATGGTGCATGATGGTGGACATTACCATGTTTTCACATACATCCACTGTGGACGAACATTTACAGCGCGAATTGGCCTTATCAGTCACACTCGCCACCGCCATGGTTTGTAGTTATTAAGCCTTTTTGAAGCATCATGTACCAAACTATCGTCTGCGAAGACGGAAAGGTGCTAATGATGAAAAACATTATCAAGGCAATGGAGAAGACAAATGAGGCTTTCAAATACCTCATCAGAAAATTTCCAAGACTGAGTGAAGCTAAAATAAGAGAGCGAGTATTTGTTGGTCCGCAAATACGAAAACCTTTTCACGATGAAAAGTTTCTTTGCGTTTTTCATGGGAAGGAAAAAGCAGCATGGCTAGCATTTAAGTCATTGGTGGGCAGTTATTTTGATAACAACAGATCTGATAATTACAAAGAAATTGTAGAAATCTCCTTCTGAAGTATAAGAGTCTTGGCTGCAACACGTCTTTGAAAATTCATTTTCTGGATTCTCATCTGGATTTCTTTACGTTAAACTGTAGAGCTGTCAGTGGTGAGTATGATGAACGATTTCACCAGGACATTGCTGCTATGAAAACACGGTATCAAGGCAATTGGAGACCTTCAATGCTTGCTGATTACTGTTGGACTGTGACAAGAGACGTTTTTCGATTGATTACAAGAAGCAAGCAAAGAGAGCTCGAACAGCGAATAACCATAATTTTTATAATGCTAAAGTAGAAAGACTAACTGTTGACTCCAGAGAAATAAACAAATATGCATTATTTGTCTTACTGCAATGTAAATTCATCCCCCCCCCCCCCCCAAAAAAAAAAAAAGAGAGAGAGAGAGAGAGAGAGAGAGAGAGAGAGAGAGAGAGAGAGAGAGAGAGAGAGAGAGAGAGAGAGAGAGAGAGAGAGAGAGAGAGAGAGACATTTGATGAATTTCATTGTGATATTTGAAATCAGCATGTCAAAATTAATAATAGAAATTGTGTATTTAAATTCTGATACAAAAACATTTGAAAATTTATTTACTAGTGTGATTGGTGCATGGTAGGATTATATATTATTTATTGCAATTACACAGCAAAACTGCTTGCTTCTTAAATGTATAAATAAAGAATTATTGCTTTAAAAATATATAAATCAACAGTGGGTGATCTATTGCGTGTATCACAACATGGCACAGAACGGTAGGTCGAATGCCCAGACACCGCTGGATGGATAACAACATTATGTATAAATACACATACACTGAGATGTTCATGCTTTAACGCCAGCATGTGGAAGATGCATTGAGAATAGGGCAAGCAAAATCAACATTACACAACATGAAGGCCAATTCTATGCACTAAGTCTTTATCAGCCGAGGCGAGAAAAGAGTTCTAAAGAGCTTAAACAATGGCTTAAACGCAGAGAACCGACTTTATTGCACCGAGTTATGTTCCATATGGCTCGGTCTCTTTACGCAGAGTGGTCTGGCGAAAGCACGAACTTCGTAGCTCCGGCGACGACACCCAAAAGTCTTTTAGTCTTAAGGGTGATATGGAGCCAATCCTGATGTGCGGAAGCGAATCATGGACAATTAGCAGACTGTGGGAAATTATGTGGAAGCTGCAGAGATATGGTTGTACGGATGAATTGTGTGAACATCATGGACAGATAGAAAGTGTAATTAAAATATCTTGAAAGAATTAAAACGCAATGAGAATTAGTTTCTCCCGCCAGAATCAGACACATTCTTCGAGTACATTATGAGAAAGGGAGAGCTGAAATGCGTCGTCATAACGGCTCGAGACGGACACCGATTCGCTAAGTCAGTCAACAGCCAATGTCGTCACGGTTCTGCAACTTAGTCGTTAAATCCCTACTATCTTTTATCTAAGGAGTTAGTTGCATATTCTTTACATGACGTTGCAGTCAACCCCAACATCTTTGGCTTTTGTGACTTCTTGGCAAGTTTGCGTTCAGTAGTTTGCCAGTGCTTTCTGAACGACCGGCACTCATACTTTGTATGGGAAACCAACACAAGATGATCTGCTTCCAAATAGCCCGCAGCGGTATTTCTAACGCGGTATGAGTGATCACTAGACCAAGAGAAAATGCCAGACAGTTTGTCATTAGGGCAATTTGGAACGTCTGCATTAGAAATGATAACGATGTTTGGCAGTATACGAGACAACAAACCACCGACAGACCAAAGCCACCCAGCATGGACTATAAGAAGACGATATTAATAAAGACACAAATAACTTAATAGTCGCAACTGTTTTTAATCGCATTTTTTATTTCAGTGGTCATTACTTATTGTATCTTTTTGGATTCTCTAAACTAGTTCTTCTGTTTAATTGCCTGTTTGCAGGGAATGGCGTTGGGCCAGAGTGGTCCTACTCTTCTTGACCTACAGATACTTACTAACGCAGACCTTGAGATGGCTTCCCTCTTCCTCACATCCACTTCTGTTGGATATCTTGCTGGATCTATTCTGAGTGGAGCCATTTACGACAGAGTAAAAATTTTAATGACTTATATGTGCATAGTTAGTGAACAGATACAAGTTAGACAGGCAGAGAGGCAGACAGTAGGAGGGGCGCACAACTGGGGGGTGGTGTAGGGGGTAGGGGTGAACTGGGGGAATAGACGGATAGATAAATAGATACATATATACATACACAGACAGGCAGGCATAGAGGCAGGTAGACAGGCTAACATGCAAATTGAAAGACAGATAGATAAATAGACGGACAGACAGAAACAAAAATACAAACAGATCTACAAAAAGATACGCGGACAAACAGACAAATGGATGGAAGGACGGACGGACGGACGGGTGAAAGGATGGATGGATAGACGGAAGGTATCTAGGTAGGTAAAACACAATATTGTACTGAATCACACAGTAGTAAAAACAACGTCGATGAAACTGGTCTAAAACTCTCAGAGACAATGGATGACCAGAATTCTCCGATGTCGATCATGGATATTCTGTTTTTTGTCCATCAAGAATGATGATGACCATTCATTTCATCCAGTGGGGTCTGAAGTATGGAGCCGTGAGTTCTAAGATGGCTGATAAGGCCTATTTTGGCTCGAAACGTTCTTTGACAATGTGGGCAAAGAATGCTTGACATTCCAGGAGGAGAATCTTCTGCAATGGTTTTTCTGTCCAGCCTTTTCTTCACAGCTCTTGCAGTCCTGGTTGCTTCACAAGTGACTGCACCCTTATGTAATGATCTATGCCACGAATTACGGTCTTTAGCAGCAGTCTCCCAGGTGTCAAGATGAATTCCAAAAGCATTCAGTGAGATTTTCAGAGTGTCTTTAAAGCGTTTCCTCTGGCCGCCTTGGGAGCGTTTACCACAACGCAGCTCGCCGGAAAATTTTTGTTTAGTGAGCATGTGATCTGGCAGACGAGTTAAGTGACCAGCCCAGCGAATCTGATTTTTCATTAGTAGAGTGTGGATACTGGCCATGGATGCTCTTTCTAGAACTTCAGTGTCTGGGATCTTGTCTTGCCATTTAATCTTCAGTAGCTTCCGAAGGCAGACTGTGTGGAAGTGGTTTAATTTCCTAGCGTGTCGCCGATAAACAGTCCATGTTTGACAAGCATATAGCAGTGTGGACAATACAACAACTTTATAGACTTTCAGACGTATTTGCAGGCTTATTCCATTATGGATATTCTAAATAAACATAAACGACCACGCTGGAGTTTATAACATAATAAAATGGCTGTTTAATCGCGATTATGATATGATTGTTCCACAGCTGAGCTGCGGAGTACGCTAAGAAGAAGAGGCCGACCACGTAAACGATGGACAGAGGGAATAGCAGTCCATGGGAATCTCGACACAAGAAGCCCATAAACGAGCACTCTCCCACTGTTTATGTTTCGCCTCAGCACATCATGTACAAGAGAAACAAGATGAGATGAGAAGATGAGATGAGATGTCATCGACGATGATGTAACTAACAACAATGATGTGATGAGGACGATGATGTAACTAACAACAATGATGTAACGCAGGGCTATGGCGTAATTGACGACGACGATGTAATTGACGATGATGTAACTAACGATGATGTAACTGACGATGATGCAAGTAACGATGGTGTAACTAATAATAATGATGTAATTGAGGATAATGATGTAACTGATGACGATGCTGTGATTGACAATGATGTAACTAGCAACAATGATGTAACGCAGAACGGTGGCGTAATTTACGACGATGATGTAACTGACGATGATGTAATTGACGACGATGATGTAACTGAGAACAATGATGTGATTTAGGAATATGTTATAATTGACGATCATGCAATTGGCGATGATGTAACTGACGATGATGTAATTGACGACGATGATGTAACTGAGAAAAATGATGTAATTTAGGAATATGTTATAATTGACGATCATGCAATTGGCGATGATGTAACTGACGATGATGTAATTGACGACGATGATGTAATTGAGAACAATGATGTAATTTAGGAATATGTTATAATTGACGATCATGCAATTGGCGATGATGTAACTGACGATGATGTAATTGACGACGATGATGTAACTGAGAACAATGATGTAATTTAGGAATATGTTATAATTGACGATCATGCAATTGGCGATGATGTAACTGACGATGATGTAATTGACGACGATGATGTAACTGAGAACAATGATGTAATTTAGGAATATGTTATAATTGACGATCATACAATTGACGATGATGTAACTATCGATGATATAATTGACGACGATGATGTAACTGAGAACAATGATGTAATTTAGGAATATGTTATAATTGACGATCATACAATTGACGATGATGTAACTATCGATGATATAATTGACGACGATGATGTAACTGAGAACAATGATGTAATTTAGGAATATGTTATAATTGACGATCATGCAATTGGCGATGACGTCACTAACAACATTGATGTAAATTGATGCGACATTTGGACCATTATATTGAAATACATGATGAGCAAGTCCTGCAAGAAGCAAAGGAAAACCGTAAATTGATTAGAGAAACTAGACGTAGGCAGTCAACATTTTGTGGGCACGTTATGAGAAGAAATAAACTAAAGAACTTGGTGACAACTGGCAAGACTGAGGGGAAAAGAACTATGAGAAGACGGAGAAGTAAATATCTGGACGGCTTGGCCTCATGTCATGGTCGAGACAAGAACACAGCTGATCCACGACTCTGGTGATCGTGTGAGATGGCGAAATATGACCGCACACGCTTTTCGACATGGCACGTGATGATGATGATTGAAATATACGTTGTTATATGCGTGTATCAGCATGGTCGAATGGATAAGAACGCGTGTTCTTAAACATCAGTTGTGCTGATGCCGAGGTCAGCGGTTCAACCTCTACGCCGGATAGCTGGACTAAAATGTTGACCTGTCGTCCTTGACTTTGGGACGTAAATTACAAGTACCTCTGAAGTCGGAGTGGGTTCCCTGATGGTGAGGGACACTGTTAATAGGGAAAGCAAATCCACACGCAAAATTCAGTCTACCACTACTATAAATAGTGTGTATGGACTACGCTTGAGTTCAAAGCGAGCGAGCGCAAAAAATAAAAAAAAATGTCTGTATTACTTGTATTTCTCCTCTTCGCTCTTTTCTTTTCAGGTGAACAAAAATTTATTCCTGTTGATTGGCGTAATAGGACTTGGTTTATTTTCTATCGGGATTCCTTTCTGTTTTAGCATCGTCTCAATGATTATAGTCCGAGCCCTGTTTGGTATCTTCATCGGTGTAGTTGACGCAGGTAAGATGTTAGAGAACACTTGAATAAGTGTGTGTATATATGTGTGTGTTTGTGTGTGTGGGTGTGTGCGTGTTGTGTGTGTGCGTGTGCATGCATACATACACATATACATACTGAGAAATGGTCAGCATGGCCGAATGAATAAGAACGCGTGTTTTTAAACATCCGGTGTGCTCACGCCGAGGTAAGAGGTTCAACCCCAACACCGAGCAATTGGACTAAAAAGTTGACCTATCGTCAACTTGGGGACTTGGGGACGTAAATTACAAGTACCTCTGAA
>OY992877.1:96618555-96686055 GCA_963921405.1 Cepaea hortensis | reverse complement strand
ACCAACAACAACAACAACAACAACAACAACAACAACAAAAACAACAACAACCAACAACCAACAACAACAACCAACAACAACAACAACAACAACTCAATTCCTCAGCCCCCCCCCCCCCCCCCCCCCCCCCCCCCAAATCAAGAACAATTACCAGGCACGTGGGAATTATATAAAAGCTCCAGAGATTTAGGTTTTATAACAGAATGATGAGATCAATGCGCACGGATAGAAAGAGCAATGCAGATATCTTGAAAGAAGTGAACTCACAAAGAGAACTTGGTCCAACAGGAAAGTACTGCCATAACTACGATGCTGAAATTTAGGCAATCAAGATAGCAGCAGAGAAATTACTAAATACCAGCCATGGTACACAACCTATTGACAGATGCAAAATCTGTATCCGAGGGGCTCCTGTCTAGGAAATTGCCAGTACTAAGGAAACTACTTTCTGGATTTAGCAGTCAGCATAAGGTCACCATCTCACTGTGGAGTACCCAGAAACGGCAAAGCTGATCGATTGGCTAAGGAAGGAGCAAAAGGTGAACAGCCTGATGTGCCCATTACATACCACCAAAAGAAAAGAATGATCAAATCAGTCAGAAAGCCACCAAAACCTGCTCAAGACGACTACCAAGTTATGGACAGACCAGAACAAGTAATTATTCTGCCCCTCAGAACAGGACACAATAGATTACGCAACCACATGTATACAAAATTCAAGATTGGTGAATCAGCCATGTGTACATGTGGATTGGCGTCGCAGACAGCAGAGCACATTCTCCAAGACTGTCCAAAATACAACATATCTAGGCAAACCTTCTGACCCAGAGAGACAACAGTGGAAGATAAACTTTATGGACCGCTGAGTGAACTAAAAAGACAGTTAAATTCATACAAGAGACAACATTGCAGTTATATACATATTTCAAGCGAACGAAAGAAGATGAGAACTTGGTTACTCGCATCAGAAGAGACATTTCCAGACTCAGGTCGGTTTAATTAACAACCTCGCAGCCACACAGGAACTGACAAATGATACTGCAATCCTCTTCTGCAATTATGAACAAACAACGAACGGTTCTTTAAACACCCATGAATACAAGAGTGTAGTTTAACCAGAAGATTTAATTCCATCCGATCGTTTACTTTAACGAGAAGATAAGTGTTATTATATTGCCAACTGTGTAGCAGTTTGGTATATATTCCGGGAAACTAAATGTTCTGTCATCTTAAACTGCACCTCTGACTTTATTTCTATAATCTGTATCTTACAGCTGGAAATGCAGAGCAAATGCGAGTCTGGGGAAATGAGGGGCATGAACTCATGCAGATGCTTCACTTTTTCTTTGCAATTGGAGGAGTTATATCGCCTTTGTATTCGGCACCATTCCTTGCCCAGCCATTTACACAGAACATTTCAATGGAGAGTCTGATCAACTCAACAGACCAACAGACAAGATCAGAAACACAGCCAGACACAACAGATGTTAAATATGCATACATAATAACAGGCATCTTATGCATTGTATCAGGGATACCATGGCTTGTCATTTACATACAAGATAAATTTGGCACTGGAGATGATACTATCAAAGCAGATGGAGCTGTAACACAAAGGAAACTTCCCATACCAATACTGTTATATATGATTTTTATGCTATGCTTAATGTATCTTTTGTACATCTGCGCTGAAACTACGTTTTCGTCATTTCTTATGACATTTCTTGTCAACGAGTACAATACATCAAAGTCCACAGGAGCTAATGTAACTTCTGTATTCTGGGCCTTCTTTGCTGCCTCTAGATTCGCAATGATATTCATATCACAATACCTCTCATCGGTACAGTTATTGTTCATATCCTGTCTTCTCATGATTGTTACAAGCATATGCTTTACCATCAGCGCTATGTTTAATGCAGTCGATGCAATAATTGTATTCACTGCACTATTTGGCCTGAGTGTCTCCGCTGTGTTCCCCGCGGGATTCTCATGGACAGAGTCCCAACTGATGAAAGTGACGTCACGCGTCTCAGCCTGCATTCTTGTGGCTTCTTCCATCGGAGGGATGATTATCCCGTCTCTTCAAGGCTATCTGATGGAGCAAGAAAGTAACTTGTGGTTTTGCTATCTCCTGATTATTGAGATTGTTCTCATGTGCTTCACATTTTTTACCTTGCATATCTCGGCAAGATTTTTCATCAACAAACATTATGTTTTTGTCAACGAAGATTCAACAATAGACCCCCCAAAACCATCACCGGGTTCAACAGAGATATAGTCAATAATTTGCCAACGAGCCAACACTTTTCTGATATGACTGTTGTTGTGCATCTGTGAGTGAAGTTAGTTTGATATGCACGAGATTAAAGTCAGTATATATACCAATGCCAAACCTGGATAATGACAAGAAAAGAAAAAAGACAAATCACGGCAACAGAAATGAGATTCATGAGAAGAATATTCAATACATCAAGCAGAGAGAAAATCAGAAATGAAGAAATCATACTAAAGTGTTATAACAGAGCTAGATTTTTTTTCGGAAGGTAGCAGGTTAAATGGTTTAGCCACGTAACTACGACAGATTACCAACTAACAGCACAACAAGCAATAATTTACAGACCTAATGGAAGCAGAAGAAGAGGCCGACCATGTAAACGATGGACAGAGGAAATAACATAATGTTTGGATATCACGATATATGAAGTCCATAAACGGGCAGTCTCCCTCTGTTTATGCTTCACCTCGACACCGAAAGGTATAAGAGGAACAAGAGGAGACGAGATATCAATCAATCAATCAGGTGCCGTCTCCACAATGAAGGTGGGCTGCAATGGATCTCCAACACTGTCTGTCTCTCTCGTCTTGACGGTACATTCTGGTGTACATCATTACATTAGGGCTCAGTCACTTGTGAAGCAACCAGGACTGCAAGTGCTGTGAAGAAAAGGCTGGACAGAAAAATCACTGCAGGAGATTCTCCTCCAGGAACGTCAAGCATACTTTGCCCACATTGTTAAAGACCATTTCGAGCCAAAATAGGCCTTATCAGCCATCTTAGAACTCATGGCTCCATACTTTCAATCCCACTGGATGAAATGAATGGTCACCATCATTCTTGATGGACAAACAACAACAACAACATTCTGTCAGGCTGATGTTCGTCCATCTCTTGATGTTATCTTCCCACTTGTATCGTTGTCCACCCCTTGCTCGCTTGCCCTCAACCTTGCCCTCCAGTATGGTTTTTATAAGAGTATAATGTCTTTTAACGTGGCCGAAATATTTATTTCTTTCATCAACCTTCTCTTTATTCCCAGTTTTTCTAGAACCTCTGCATTTGTGTTTGTTTCCATGAAATACGACATATTCGTCTGTATATCCACATCTCCAGGGCTTCTATGCGACTTTCTAGTTGCTTGTTCAATGCCCAGGCTTCCGCGCCATACAGTAGCGTTGAATATACGTAGCATTTGACAATTTTAATGCGTTATTAATCTCTCTAGATGTTGATATTTATTTCATGCCGTTGAAAGCATTTTTGGCCATTCCTATTCTCTTTTTGATTTCTATTTCACTTCTGCCATCACCTCTTATTATATGTCCAATATAGGAGAAACGTGTACTTGTTCTAGTATCTTCCCGTTTACTGTGACGTTCATTGATGACCTTTCCTTTTCACTGCTAATTATCATAGTTTTTGTTGTTTGGATGTTAATATCTAAGCCACATTCTGCACTGTGTCTGTTTACTTCTTCCACTAGGTCTTGTAACTCCTGCTCACTTTCTGCTAGTAACACGGTGTCGTCAGTATACCTAAGATTGTTTATGATTCTTCCATTGATGTTAAGTCCAGGCATTTCAACTTGTTTAAAAATTCTTTCTTTGTATATGTTGAAGAGGCTTATCTCTACAGGCGAAATATGTTATTACCACATCTAATAGACGCCACATGTTCCCATTACAAGTTACTAATAAGTCTGATGTCCTTTCCGTCTACCCCTATATCTTGAAGGCACGTAATTAGTCGTTCATGTTGTACTCTATCAAAAGCTTTCTTGTAGACTATAAAACAAACATATATACTTTTTTGAACTTCTATATATTTTTCAATTAACATGCTCAAACAGATAATTGCTTCTCTGGTGCCGCTGTTTTTGCGGAACCCAAATTGTTCTTCAGTTGCTTCCTCATCTATTTTATGTTGAATTCTTTAGATGAGATATATACGAAATTAAAATCAATCAGTATATGCGTACGGGTTTGAAGTCAGTATGATATGCACGAGAGTTAATTCAATTTTGTATGCTTGAGTTTGAAGTTAGTATGATGTGCATGCCAGTATGATGTGCATGACAATAAGATGTGCATGACACTAAGATGCGCACGACAGTATGATGTACATGATGGATGATGTGCATATGGTTATAATTTTATGGTTATTAAAACAACGACATTGCAGCATTTTCAGCCTGCTCTGCAAGTCACAGATAAGTATTACGTTAAGCTGTAATTGTATAGTTCAATAGGAGTTAAAATAAAAGCAGTTTGAAGCATAATTAATCAAGAAAATATATAGGATAGTGTGGGATCACTTAACAATTGCCTGAGACAGAAAATAACAATGTGCCACTTGACTAGGACAAGTTATAATAAAATGTCTGGTCTGGTTAAAGTAAACACTTGGCTGGACAGGCAATAATAATGATTGGTTGGGTTAAAATAAACACGTCACTGAGACAGGTAATAATAGCAATGATAGTTTGGTTAAAGTAAACACTTGGCTGGGACATGTAATAATGATTGGTTGGGTTAAAGTAGACATACGGCTAGGAATTAAAACGTTAATGTTGCTAGCCGATTGCAGAAAATAATGTATTTGTATTTAGAAGTATCTAAATGAGTTAAGTCCAGAATGGCCACGGTTGAGCTGGTCGTGAACGTAGAACGTCTGGTATGGGTATGCGAGTGGGGTGGGGCCAGGCTCTACTAGACGACCGGTAGTTTCTGCCTTCACATCAAACCATCTATGGAAAATAAAAAGAATTATCGCCGAAGCAACGAAGTGCATGCTTTATGCTCGATACCTTTGACAACAGCCAGCGGGGAAAAAATGAAGCGGAGTAGAAGAGGTAGAGGAGAAGAGAGAAACAAAAGGAAGACGAGGGCTGGAGCCAGAAAGGGTATGAGGAAAACGGATTGTTTGGGACTAAAAAAATTACGGGTTGGGTATTGGAATTTTCGTAGTGCAAAGCAGCGAGGACCAATTTTGAAGAAACTGGTCTACGACTTTGATTTCCTGATTTTACAAGAATTGAAGATAAACTCTTGTAAGTGCCCTGGCGTTACATGTTACATGAACCCAACCGGGCAGGGAAGACATGGAAGGCTCTGGAGGTCAAGGATAGCTTACAGCATTCAATACTGGATATGATTGGACTGGGTCAGGAAAGTAAATATGTGCAAGGGATGCAGATTAAAATCGGAAGATACAGCTGAAACCTAATAAATATATATGTAAGTGGGGAATCTTGCATAAGCAGAGAGAGAGAGAGAGAGAGAGAGAGAGAGAGAGAGAGAGAGAGAGAGAGAGAGAGAGAGAGAGAGAGAGTTGGGACTGGTTGAAAGGTTCAGCGGATACCACTGGTACCCGGTATCTGATATGTGGTGACTTCAATGCACGCGCCTAAGAGGGAGACAGGTCGGGAGAGAACAGACGGGTACTGCTATTGCTGAAGCCTTGCTTGAGACAGATGTGGTCTGTCTAAATGACGGGGCACCAACTAGGCTGGCAATGAGACCGGGGGCCCTGAAGCGGCCATCGACCTGGCACTTGTATCCCAAGAGGCGGCATCAGACATAAAATGGAGTGTCCTTGGGGACGATGGAAGCGACCACCTACACTGCTCTGTACTGATACCTAAGTCCAGGACAATAAGGGCTATACGATCCCGCAGAGCATTCAGTTATGATTGCGACCACTCTTTGCTATTGGGGCGTTAGATCACAGAGACGGTCTAAACCAACAAGAAGACACTTTACCCAATCACCATGGTGGACACCAGGGGTGGCGAAATCATGGAGGGAAAAGAGGATGGTCATAAGGATTTGGCAGAGGGTCAGTCGACAATTCAGTCGACACAGAATTGGAGGAGGCTGACAGGTTTAAAAAAGTAAAGGTACAGTATTTTAAACTCGAGGCAGCAGAGGCAAAAATGATGAAGTGGAAGCAGTTTATTAATAAAGTCGGTGAAGATGTGACATTGGGTACATTCTGGAAGCTGCACCGGCAGATGAGCAGACAGGCGATGCCAGGTACACATGTTACCGTTTATGATGATATCAACCGACCTTCGACAACTGACCAGGACAGAGGGGAAGCTTTTGTTGCACGATTAAAAAAAAAAACGGATCAGCAGGATTGAGGTATTAGAGATATTTGAATCTCTATTAGAGATATGGCCAGAGAAGCCTTGTCACCGGTCACTAGGAAGGAGTACTGTGAGATTAAGGTGCAGGATACTAGACGGGTACTGTCAAACTGTCATTTACTGCCAACATAGTACTTTGCAGTGTATGGCAGAGGGGTCTTTGAGCCTGAGGAATTAAAGGCCGCGTGGCTAGTGCAGTCGCCGCAAACTGTGCAGGTTAGAATTTTCTTTTTGTCCCCGACAGGAAAAAATCCCACACCTTACCGAGGGATCGAACCCGGATCTTCCGAATGAGAGTCCGGCGTTCTAGCTACTCGGCCAGCCGCTCCTCGGGTAATATTTTCAAACACCCCACAGTCATTAAAAATACACCCTGCACATGTCTGCTACCATGAGTGCCTGGGATTGTCTGCTGACAGACATGATATGAAAAACTTCTACGACTCACTGAAAGCGGTGTACGGTCCTACATCACCAGGCACAGCTCCCCTCCTCAGTGCAGATGGGGGAACATTGGTCACCGATAAGAAAGACACCCTTCAGCGCCGGGCAGAACATTTCAGCAACATCTTAAATGCAACGTCCTTCTTCGATGAGGAAACCATCAACTGCCTTCCTCAAGTTCCCATCAACGATACACTTGATGACCTGCCAACCATAGTGGAAGTAAACAAAGCCATCCAGCAACTCTCCAGCGGCAAGGCACCTGGTCCGGACTCCATCCTGGCAGAGATATACAAGGCAGGTGAGCCGGTCCTAACAGAGTAGCTTCACCAAGTCTTTACAAACATTTGGGTGAACGAGACCATGCCACACGATTTCAAGGACGCTTGAATAGTCCACCTTTACAAACGAAAAGGAAACCGCCAATCCTGTAACAACCACCGAGGCATCTCTTTGCTTTCAATTGCAGGGAAGATACTCGCCAGAATTCTTCTCAATCGCCTCACGGCCCATCTCGATCAAGGTTTTCTTCCCGAGAGCCAGTGTGGCTTCAGAAAAGAACGTGGAACTGTTGACATGATTTTCGCTGCAAAGCATCTGCAAGAGAAATGTCAGGAACAGAACTGTGAAATGTTCTCCACTTTCATTGACCTTATCAAGGCTTTTGATACAGTCAGCAGAGAAGGACTGTGGAAGATTATGGCAAAATATGGCTGTCCACGAAAGTTTGTCCAAATAGTGCGGCTATTTCATGATGGCAGCAGGCAAGAGTACGGGAAAATGGTGAACTGTCTGAGTCCTTTCCTGTCAACAATGGAGTGAAACAAGGATGTGTCCTGGCACCAACACTGTTCAGCCTCATGTTGTCAGCTATGTTGACGAATGCCTTCGAGAACAACGACATTTGAATAGACATCAACTACCGCATGGATGGAAAGTTATTCAATCTCAGAAGGCTGAAAGCTAAAACCAAAATTGACAACGACACTGTCAGAGAGCTCCGGTTTGCTGATGATTGCGCTCTATACACCAACTCAGAGGCGGACATGCAACATAATGTTTCAGCTTTCTCACATGCCTGTGCCAACTTTGGGCTCAATATCAATTTGGAGAAGACTGTAGTTATGTACCAGCCAGCTCCAGGGAATAATCAAACTGTGCCGAATATCAAAGTGAATGGTCATAGTCTAAGTGTTGTGGACAAATTCACTTATCTTGGCAGCACTGTGCCACAAGCTGCCACAATTGATGATGAAGTGAATGCAAGAATCTCCAAGGCCAGCGCGGCCTTTGGCAGACTGTAAAAGAATGTATGGGACAGAAATAGAATAAGCCTGCAAACAAAGCTGAAAGTCTACAAAGCAGTTGTATTATCCACACTGCTATATGCTTGTGAAACCTGGACTGTTTATCAGCGACAAGCTAGGAAATTAAACCACTTACACACAGTCTGCCTTAGGAAGTTACTGAAGATTAAATGGCAAGACAAGATCCCAGACACTGAAGTCCTTGAAAGAGCGCCGATGCCCAGTATCCACACTCTTCTAATGAAGAATAAGATTCGCTGGGCTGGTCACTTGACTCGCATGCCAGATCATAGGCTCCCTAAACGAATTTTTTTTACGGCGAGTTGCGTTGTGGTAAACGCTCCCAAGGCGGCCAGAGGAAACGCTTTAAAGACACTCTGAAAATCTTACTGAATGCTTTTGGAATTCATCATGACACCTGGGAGACTGCAGCCAGAGACCGAAATTCGTGGCGTGCATAATTACGCAAGGGTGCAGTCACTTGTGAGGCAACCAGGACTGCAAGAGCTGTGAAGAAAAGACAGAACAGAAAAACCACTGCAGAAAATCCTCCTCCAGAAACGTCAAGCATTCTTTGTCCACATTGTCAAAGAACATTTCGAGCCAAAATAGGCCTTATCAGCCATCTTAGAACTCACGGCTCCATACTTTAACCACATTGGATGAAATGAATGGTCATCATCATTCTTGATGGACAAACAACAACATTAAAAACTTTTAAGTCATAACTGTGACCCAACCCTACTTCCTATTTTCTGCCATTCATTTTTGTTTCAAAACAATGTTTTCCCGTAGTGAATTTGAATAACGAAGACACAAACAATAGATTGCACGATTTATTGCCTGGCCTATTTCGCTGCATCTCGTCAGGTACATACTGCAGAAATCACACAACTTACGTGAATTAACTAGATAAATCCTTCAAGTTGAAATATACACATATTCGCACAGTAATGTCAATTATCTACCACGGTAATTTTAAGCTGACTAACATGCCTTTCTGTTTGCACAATTCTCGCTTGCGTCAATCAACGCACAGCTGAGAGGGATTTACATCGAGGCATATGCCGTAATAAAAGGTATTAACAAAATCTACACGAGGTATTATTCAACTAGGCTCGTCGCCAGGAACACAAACGCTCAAAGTCAAAAGCAACTTGATAACGAATTACTGACGCGGCTCCGGTGACAAGTTAACACAACACCTGTTTTATTGGGTGTATCCACATGCTCATACAATTCATTGTCTCGATAGCGTACCCTTACGATAGGACTAACATCTATCTATTTGAGCCCTAGAATTGCTATGGTCAATGTCTCTAACCTTCACCTCAGCGCCCAGCCTGTTTCCATTTCACTGCTCTTTCGATCCCTGCCGTTACGTTCCTGATATATTCATCTCGCTTTTAGGTCAACGGTTCTTCGATCCATAGTTTCTTCTCAGCAAATGACTCCTCCTGTCGTCCACTTGAATATGGAATACACTTGCATTAAAATATCCAGTTGCACCACGAAATTTTATCCACACAAAGAAAACACGTCTAGTCTTGAAGACGGCACCACAGCGTATATTTTCTTGTTGTCCTCTGACGTCTCATCTCCCTTAGTTTCTTTGTGCACTATATCTTTTTGTGCATACTTAGGAAAAATCCCTTTAACCTTTTTCCTGCATGTTGTGCGTCAGTGTCGCTATCTGGCAATTATTGCTTCGTTTAGAGTTTAAACCATTTGCTTCATGTGAGTAGAATAGTAAAGAGGGAAAAACAAAAATACTGGGAAGAGTATGGAGAAACCCTAAATAAAAACTACAAGGAGGCAACTTTTCTATAAAAAAAGATAAGTGCAATGCGAACCAGAGGAGACCCCTTTGACCCAACTAAAATAATTAACAGCAAATATGGAGAACCAATAAGTGAACAAAAACAAATCCTATTAAGATGGAAGCAGTATCTCGAAAAACTTCTCAACATCCCATCAGATGTCACAGGAATTCAAGAGACCTACACAGATGTCACCGAAGAACTAGAACCAGACATACTAAAAGAAGAAATTATAGAAGCCATCAGATTAGCCCCATTGAACAAATTACCGGGACAGGATGAAATACCAAATGAACTAATTAAAGCAGCAAGAGAAGTAGGAACAGCTTGGCTACATAGACTATTCAACCATGTTTGGGTAGAACAACAGACACCACGAGACCGATTTGGAAAAACAATGGCAGCAAAAAGAGACTGCACACAATACAGAGGCATTTCACTGTTGAGTTATACTGGGAAAATATTTTGCAAAATTCTTGAAAAAAGATTACGAACTACTTTAGAACCCCAGCTAAGCGAAACACAACTTGGATTTAGGTAAAACAAAGGATGCATAGATGCCATTTATGCTCTTAGACAACTTATAAAAAAATCAATCGAATTCAATGAAACACTCTACTTAGCCTTTGTCGACCAAGAAAAGGCATTCGATAGAGTAGATAGAAACAAGCTGTGGGAAATCCTTAAACAATATGGAGTGAATAAACATCTAACAAACCTATGTAGAAGTTTAAACAACAACAGTGAATGCATAGTGAGAGCAACTGGAAGACACTCAGAACCCTTCACCATAAGATCTGGAGTACGACAAGGTTGTGTCCTGTCTCCTCTCTTGTTCATAACATATATAGACAACATATGTAAAGAAACCAGCCAAGCAGAGACAGCAAGAATACCGCATGACGAGAACACAGAAGAAGAATCATCTGCAAATCTAACCATTAGAGAACTCCTTTTTGCGGACGACCAAGCACTAATAGCAAAATCAGAAGCTGAATTACAAGACCACATGAATAGTCTAAACGAAATGTGTAGGGAACATAACATGAACATTAACACAAGCAAAACAGAGGTAATTACTATAACTAAATAAGAACAAACAACAACAATTTACCTAAACGAACATCCCTTGAAACAAGTAAAGAGTTTCAAGTACCTAGGAAGTATAATATCATCAAATGGCAGATCAGAAGACGAGATCGAAAACAGGTGCAATAAGGCAAATCAACTCATTGGACAAATGGCAACAATACTAAAGAACAAACATGTATCAATAACTACTAAGAAAGCACTTTACAACACAATCTTCCTACCAACTCTATGCTACCAACGCCAAACCTGGACAATGACAAAAAAAAAGAGAAACGAAAAATCACAACAACAGAAATGAGATTCCTGAGAAGAATACTCTATGTATCAAGAAGAGATAAGATCAGAAATGAAGAAATCAGGACTAAAGTGGGGGTTAAAGCAACATTAGATTTTATTAGAAAGCAGCAAGTCAAATGGTTTGCCATGCGAGTAGGTTATCAGTCAACAGCATACCACAACACGCAATGATGTACAGATATGATGGAAACAGAGGAAGAGGCCGACCACGTAAACGTTGGACGGAGGGGATAGCAGAGTCCATGGGAATATCGATATATGAAGCCGATAATCGGGCCCTCTCACGATGTTTATACTTCACCTCGACACAAGAGGAACATGATGAGATGAGATGAGAGCTTCATGTTGCCATATCGTGTTTTCACAATATTTTCTGTTAGTATGGCAAATCTGTCCCAATCAGCTCTTTTGTAATTCCAGCGAGGCAAAGGTTTTTGCTCCTGTGGAACATACTCCATATTCATTACAAGCTTGATTGGTCTGTGGTCACTACCTGCTAACTGATCAAGCACATGGCGATTGATTTTGTGGAGGGTATCTCCTGTGCAGAAAGCGTAAGTCTGGAGTAGAAGTGGTAAACCATCTTCTGGAGTAGAAGCTCGATGTGTCATCCGCTTTGTTGAGTAGATGGAGATTTGATTCTATTTCCCAGTCCTTCACTTCATCTCCTCTGTTGTCAGTATCTGGGTATCCCCATCTTTCTGAACGGCTATTAGTCTCCGAAAATAATGCAGTTTGTGTCAGTTATTTACATGTTTGAGAGTGTAAGGTCCTTATCTTTTGGGCTATACAGATTGTAAATTCTTATTTTCACTTCCTTTATCATTATATCAATATCTATAATTTCAGTTTGGTTGTCAGAGATCACAGATACTTCGCTGCAAGGTATTGCATTTCGTGTAAGTATTAGAACTCCTCCTTTGTGTCCTTCGCGGTCGAAACGTGTGGCATGATATCCTCTGACTGAGAATCTGCGATTGGCGTTGAGGTGTGTCTCTTGAATACATGCCACATCTGCTCTATCTTTATGAAGACGCTTTGTTAGGGAGACTTTCTTGTTAGAAACTCCTTTGGCATTCCACTGTAGTATGTTGAGTGTCCGGGGTGTTTGGTCAATAGCTCTTAATCTACTCCTCTGTGCCATGACTCCACAGCACAGGGGAAGGTTTCCACCAGTAGTATGGGGTGGACCCCCTCGAGGCAGGGGGCCCGGTACTATCACCGCCTGATGGGACGTCACTGGATTAGTACCATACTGAGTAATTTTAATTTGTGACATCATGGATTGTGTTACGTTGCACTGTTTTGTCAAGCCTGTGGCTCTGAGCATCTGATTTCGACAAGCATTTTTCTGGTATGCTCTCCCTAGCCTTTGACTGTTCCAAGTCTACCTGCAAGGCAGCAGGTGTGTCTCTCTTGGTCTGGTCCCTCTCCCGTGACCTGTCCTCCATGGTAGACCCTACCAGTAGCAGAGCTACCGCCGGCATAGCTCTTGGGGTCACTGGAACACGAAAGCCTTTCTACCACGACAAGCTGAAGACACCTCAAAGGGGTATTTGGTATTTAATTGCACAAAGATTTCTTGCCATCTAGAGTGTCACATGATGGATGGATGGAGAGTGTCTTAGTTAAATCTCTGCATCGAGAGTTTACAAGATTCAGTGCCAAACAAAAAGTAGGTTTGCATCAAACAAAAATGATTTATTGCCGTAATACAAGGTATTAACAAAATCTACACGAGGTATTATTCAACTAGGCTCGTCGCCAGGAACACAAACGCTCAAAGTCAAAAGCAACTTGGTAACGAATTACTGACGCGGCTCCGGTGACAAGTTAACACAACACCTGTTTTATTGGGTGTATCCACATGCTCATACAATTTATTATCTCGATAGCGTACCCTTACGACAGGACTAAATCTATCATTTGAGCCCTAAAATTGCCATGGTCAATGTCTCTAACCTTCACCTCAGCGCCCAGCCTGTTTCCATTTCACTGCTCTTTCTATCCCTGCCGTTACGTTCCTGATATATTCATCTCGCTTTTAGGTCCACAGTTCTTCGATCCATAGTTTCTTCTCAGCAAATGACTCCTCCTGTCGTCCACTTGAATACGGAATACACTTGCATTAAAATATCCAGTCGCGCCACAAAATTTTATCCACACAACTAAAATAATTAACAGCGAATATGGAGAACCAATAAGTGAACAAAAACAAATCCTAATAAGATGGAAGCAGTATCTCGAAAAACTTCTCAACATTCCATCAGCCTGAGGCGGCTACTGAGTCTATTCCAAGAGGAGTGAGGAAAAATTTCAAACCATACTGGACCGAAGAACTACACATTTTGGAGGGAAAAGTTGAAGATACCAGGAAGACAGCAGAGAGAGAGAGAGAGAGAGAGAGAGAACAAACAACTGAAGCGAACATTTCTCTCAAAGCCATGTCAGCAAAATATAAAAGAACAATAAATCAAACAAAAAGAGATTGTTGGAGGCAAAAAACAGAAAACCTGAACTTTGACAGGGATGGAAACAAACAATGAAAACTAGTGAAACCCATGAACAATGAAGGATCCAGAAACAAACAAATAACAATCAAACAAGGAAATGCCTTACTTACAGGAATAAAGCTGTAAATCCACTAATGGAACACTATGCTAGTGCAAACCACATTGGTATTACAACTGAGCAGAAGAAAGCAATCAAAGATAAACAGACCCATCATAGTAATACAGAGGCAGCAGCAGAATATATGATGACAAATCTAACAATGGAAACAATGGAACAGGCAATGAATACTCTAAAAAAGAAGAAATCACCAGGAAAGGATGGAATCACAAATGAAATGCTAATAGGACTAGGCACTAAAGCAAAAACAAAACTACTAGCAGTCCTAAATTACAGCTAAAGGAGAGAAATAATCCCAAAGGCATGAAAGGAAGCTATACTAAGGCCAGTCCCAAAGAAAGGAAAATACTTGGAAGAACCTAATGACTATCAACCTATCAGTCTACTTAGCTGTGTAGGAAAATTAATGAAATGCATTATCAATGGCAAGCCAACATGGCATCTGGAAGAAAACCAACTCTTAACACCACACCAAGCAGGATTCAGAAAGTACAGATCCACTGAAGATCAAATAACCTACATAGCTCAGGAAATAGAGTATGCCTTCCAAGAGAAAAAGCACACAATAGCGGCCTGGATGGATTTAGAAAAAGCGTTTGATAAAGTATGGAAGGAAGGACTGAAAGTAAAACTGCGAAAAATGCATGTTTGTGGGAAAATGTACAAATAGATCAGCCACTACCTTGAGAACAGACCTGCCAGGACAGAAGTACAAGGACAAACCAGAAAAAAGATGCTGTTGTAGCAAGGTGTCCTCCAAGGAGGCGTACTTTCACCAACATTATTCCTAGCATATATAAATGACATCACGGAATATATTCCAGCCAGAGTACACACATCCTCCTTTACAGATGACCTAGCCATATGGACATCTGAAGAATATATTAGTACAGCTAACAGCAGAATACAGCAAGCCTTATTAGCGCTAGAGGACTGGTCAAAATCATGGCTAGTGAAGATAAGTGAGGAGAAAACAACATGCACAGTGTTCTCCCTCTCAAATAAAATTCAGCAACCTAAGCTGGTATTGAATTGAAAAATATTGCGCCATGAAGAAAATCCAAACTATCTAGGAGTCACCTTTGATCATCGCCTGACATGGAAGACACAGGTTGAGAAAAATCGAACAAGAGCAAGGCAAAGAATGGCAGTCATCAGAAAGCTTGCTGGTACAACGTGGGGGAGCAGATGAGAAAGTTCACAAGAAGTTATATACTGGACGGGTGAGGACAGCAATGGAATATGGCATTGCAGCTTGGGCAACAGCAACTAAGTCAAACTTTAACAAAATAAGTAGAGTCCAAAATCAAGAAATGCGGATTATAAATGGAGGCCTGAGGACAACGCCTATTAACGAACTAGAAAAGATCACTTATTTACAACCAATGCATGATAGAAGAGATAGCAGAGCCCAACAGAAAAATTTAGAAGATTGACAGATCACCCTTTGTGTAACAGTTTAATGGTTTTGGAAAGGGAAAACTGAAGAAACTAGAAATTGAAAAACGAAAGATTATGGCAGATCCTATACTTAACATATCAACAGTCAAACTCATTTACAATGCTGACAAGTTCCCAGCTTGGAGACAGCAGCAACTGCCTGTGATGATAGAAAACATTCCTGGTATTGGGGAAAAAGAACACGCAGAATGAAACATAAAGAAGAAAAATCGCTCTAAACTACATAAAAGAACATTATCAAAATCACAAGTGGACCCATACATATACAGATGGATCAGCCAAAAATTCAATAGGCAATGGAGGAGGAGGAATTCTCCTAAATTAAAAAAAAATATGGAATGAAAAAAAACACATTGTCAGTGGCAACTGGAAAATTTGCAAATAACTTCAAAGCAGAGGTAGAAGCTTTGAAAACTGCAGCAGAAATGCTCTTGATGGAGGCAAATAAACAGAAGCAAATAGCTATCTTCACAGATGCAAAGTCAGCTGCCTCAATACTGAAGAGCAAATACAGCACAGAACTAGCAGACCAAAGAGCAGCACTCTATGAACGATGTCATACCCAGCTCGGATTGATTGATTGATTGATTGATTGCTTTAGGAACCGACATCACAGCTCGGAATTCTGAGGTAAGTAGGAACATTTTTTTTTCAATTTTTCCAATTTTTATTTTCTCTTCATTGCTTTCATTTTTTAGTTTTTCTACGAGCAGTATGAAGATCCTTTTTAAAATGTTTTTATTCTTCTTATTCTGTCAAATATTTTAACCCCGGGACTGCCACAGGGATCCGCAATCTCATCGGTGCTCTTTAACGTGTATATGGGACGCAGAGGTGTTTCCAAGGCACCAGGGCCAGGTTCTATACTGGCCAAGACCTATTGACGCGTCCTCGTCGAGCGTCCTGGGCAACAGGTCGCTTCGGGGTCCTGGCTGAAGTCAATAGGATCGCCGATTCCTCCGAAGTCGGAGAGTGTCTGCCTGTACGGCGAGGAACCACCAGTCTGCACACCAATAAGCCAGACATGGGACAACGGATACTCACGCAAACTTCAGGTCCTGTCTGACATCACACTGATGTTGGACAACAGGATGCCTTCATCCGACATACAGGTCTTCGCGTTGGAGCTTAAGCCAACGAACACAAGCAAGCAAGCAGCAACGTGTATATGAGAAAAATTGCAAACCTAGAAGCACCAGGGGTTGGAAGGATACTAACATTTGCAGATGATATTCTTGCATATAGGCAGGGGAGAGATAGGGAGCAAACAGCCCAGGAGCTACAGGTGACAGTAGACAAAGTGATTGATTGGTGCACTGAAATGGATGCTGTCATCCACCCGGAAAAGGCAGCTGTTTTGCGGTGCTCGCTGGACAACAGGATTGTGAGAGCTGATGTTCCAAGCCTCACGATAGATGGTGGAAGCGTCAACAGAGAGAACAAACTGAAGTATCTGGGAATCACATTTTACAGGAGCCTGTCCTTCAAGGACCATGTGGAGACGCTTGTGATAAGATCTCAAAAGGGGCTCAACGCACTTAAAACTATGGCTGCAATGGACATAGAGCAGAGAATGCTTTTCAGACTATACCAGCACTTGATCCTCTCAGTGATTGATTATGGACTAGGACTGCTCACTGTCTCAAAGAGTCAGCTGGTGAGATTGGAGCGCATACAGAACGAGGCTATGCGATTCATTCTGGGATGCACCAAGGACACCCCAGTGGTGTGTATGCGGTACATCCTTGGTTTGCCGACTGTTGCTGGTAGGCGCAAGGTGATGCAGGCGAAGGCATACCTCAGAGTAGCTGCTGACCTAGATCACCCGTTGCATGAGGCGCTTGACGCAGTTAAGGGCCAGCGACTGATAAGAGAGAAATCATGGATGGCTCAGGCGGAGTATACGATCAGACAAGTGTGCATCTTGGAGAACATTAGGCGAGGTGAGGAGTGGGTCAGAGTGCCTGCGGACCAGTTAGACTTTTTCAGAGTTATAATCACTTTGAGCCGGGAGTGCAGGGAGTGCCAGCAGGGGCCACGGAAGTGGAAATCCAGGAACTAATTCAGGATAATGCTCGCCCGGGTGATGTGATTATCTACACAGATGGTTCGGTGTTGAGAGGTAGTAGAAGTGCCTGGGGGTTCTTGGCAAAGGCTAATGGTCAACCTTTGGTGCAGGAGAGGCTGGCATATGATATCACAACATCTAGCTTAAGAATGTAGGTGGAAGCAGTCAGTGCAGCTTTTCGCTGGATGGAGAATACGATATACACACACATACACACATCGTGATTGCAACTGACACAGAAAGCATGCTGAGTAGGGTGAGGACAGGCAAGCTTCGTGCAGAGTGGCTTGCTTCGCTTCGGAAGTTACGGGTGACAAGCATCGCCTGGATCTTTTCTCCGGGGCATTCCGATGTGCTGGGGAATGAACAGGCGGATAGATTGGCTGGTTCTGCAAAACCTGGTGGAGTATTGATGCATGACAAGGCAAACGTGGTTGCGGCCTTGTGGGAGCACATGTACACCTAGGAGGAGCAAATGGATCACCATGGTCTGGCAAGAATGAGACAGCGAGGAGTGGCGAGGGGATCTGGCCGACGCTCGACGCTCAGAGGAAAGGCGAGATGGACATATAATCAGATTGCTACTGGTACTATTGGTGTTGGAACTCTTCGCTGGCTGCTGAGAATGGTGACGGAGCGCTTATGGGAATGCCCCGAATGCTGTGATGTCGGTTCCTAAATCAATCAATCAATCAATCAATCAATCAATCAATCAATCAATCAATCAATCCTTTCTGGCAGTGACCGTACTTGCCAGATGACCGCAGCCAGTGCCCCAATAAAAAGATCTTCTGCCTGCCGTCGCGAAATTTGAGACGACAGCCAACAACTATCTGTCGGCTGCCCTCAAAATTTCATCCACCACCTGCCTTCCGTGGCTTTTTTTTGAACACTTCGAATAAACGAATACAAAATAACACCACATAATCCACAGTGGGGGGGGGGGGGGGGGGAGCGTCTCCCAAAGAATGCACGAGTTAAACCGTCGCCATTTTACAGAAAGAATGATGGACACACTACTATTAAAAAGAAAAAAAACATGATTGTGTGTGGCGATTTCAACAGTCAATAGCAGAGCTATGGCTACGATCACATGGACCAGCGAGGAGAGAGACTGGAAGACTGGCAGGATGAGAACAGACTCATCTTGATTAATAAGCTTCTACTCGAGAACATGGCACACTACAACTACACCTGACCTGTATTTTCATTTATCAGACGCGGAGTGGAACATTAAACTAATTGTTGGGAAACAGCTAGGTGGCAGTGACCATCGGCCAGTCTTTCTAACTGTAGAACATGAGCTTGTAAGTGAAAGCAGCACCCTCTCAAAGTGGAACTACAAGAAAGCAGGCTGGGCAATGTACAAGCATCGCACTAGCATACTAGTTAGAAACCTGAACACTGAGAAGGACACAAATAAAGTAGTTGAAGTGTTTGGGAAATGCATACAACAGACAGCACGAGAAACAGTACCAAGAGGAGCCCGTAAACATTATAAACCCTATTGGATTGGTGAACTGGAACAGTTGCATGATGATGTGGAAGTGTGTAGAAAGCAAGCAGAGGCCAACCCATCCAAGAGCACCACAATAAATACTAGCACGCAAAAGCCAAATTTCAAAGGGCCCAGATGCAGGCTACGCGGAAAAGCTGGCAGTAGAAAACAGAGTCATTAAACTTTGAAAGAGACACAAGGACGTTGTGGAAGCTAATAACACAACTTATCGATGAGGGCACAGGGAGAAACTCAAAAATTGCAGTGCACAAAGACGGAAACATCTTAACAGGAAAGCAAACAGCTGATCATTTTGCGGACTCATTCGCACAAGATAACAATATCGAAGTTAGTCCAGAGAAACAACAATAGATTCGAGTGAAATGGCAACATACAGGACAGAATGACATACTACATGAGATTACGGAGGCACCTATCACAATAAGTGAACTGGAGCTAGCCATATCAAAACTGAAAATGAGAAAGTTACCAGGAGCTGATGGTATCTCCAATGAAATTATCTGGAACCTAGGAACAGAGGTCAAAGCAAAGCTGTAGCAGATCTTCAATAACACCTGGACTTTAGGCAGTGTTCCACAAGCCTTGTGAGAAGCAATCATGATACCCCTTTTAACATCCAGCAGCAGACCTCACCAACTGTCTTTGCAAAACAACGGAGCGCGTCATCAATCACAGACTGCAGTGGTACATTGAAAGTGAAAACATCGTTGTGCCACAGCAGGCTGGCTTTAGGCAGTGCTACTCTACGGAATATCAGACAAGCTACCTCTCTCAAGAAATTGAGGATGCATTCCAAGAGAAGAAGCTGGTACTTGCTGCATGGATAGATCTGAAGAAAGCCTTTGACAAAGTCTGGCAAGAAGGTTTGATGAAGACACCGAGAAGCTGTAAAGTCAATGGAAGAATGTACAAATGGGTGAAAGCATATTTGCACAACAGAAGAGCCCGAGTACAGATAGAGGGACTCAAGAGCAAGAAAGTACTACTGCGTCACGGTGTTCCCCAGGGCGGAGTATTGTTCCCTACACTTTTTCTAATCTTCATCAATGATCTTTTTGCTAATCTACCGTATGGAATTAAAGCGGCAATGTAGGCCGAAGACCTGGTTCTGTGGAGCACAAAAGAACATGTATCAGTGGCCACCAGATAGCTACACAGAGCTGTAGATACATTTGTTGCATGGGCGGATAGATGGTGTGTCAGCATAACCACTGACAAGTGCAGCACCATTCTATTTACCCTCTCTCAAAAACAAAAGGCAGGGATCATCCAGATAAATGGAACATCCCTAAGAGAAGATAAAGAAGAACCAATATACCTTGGAGTAACATTTGACGACAGGCTGACATGAAAAAACACACACACACACACACACAAAAGCAGTAGCAAAAGCCAGAAGGAAAATAGCCACACTGAGAAAGCTAAGTGGAAGCACATGGGGAGCCAGTGGGAAAATACTTTGCAAAGTTTATCAACAGAGCATACGACCACACATGGAATACGGGTCAACTGCGTGGTGTTCAGAATCAAAACCACTCTACAATAGCTGGACAAGGTGCAAAATCAAGCTCTTAGAGTCACCACAGGAGGGATGAGATGAACCACTATAGTAGCAATGGAGAAAATGGGGAGGACACAAGCACTGAGAGAGCACATAGATACGAAAACACTAATACAAGCAGAAAAGTTCATCAGCTTGCCAGGCCACCCTATGCAAAACCGATTTTAAAACTTAGCTATGGGGTGGTTGAAAAGAAGTAGATTTATCCACCAGGCCAAACGACTCCGCAAAGAAACCACCGATCTGCCCACAGTTGGTATCCCCCTGACAACTATTCCAGATCGAACTCCATGGAAATATGAACATAGACTATCACTACAAATTCAGACAAAAGTGAGAGGAATATTTTACAAGGAAGAACAGAACAGTGTACAGCGCAGAACGGCCATTCTCACGGCCACGGCTTCATTGATGACGAATACCCACAGGATCTCTGGATCTGAGTCTACACAGATGGGTCAGCACAAAATACTGTTCGAAATGGAGGAGCGGAACTGTACATAGAATACCCAAATAATACTAGGGACACGGCCAGAGTTCCAATAGGAAAGTACTGCCATAACTATGATGCTGAAATTGAGGCAATCAAGATAGCAACAGAGATATCACTAAATACCAGCCATGGTACACAACCTGTGCTGCTATTGTCAGATGCAAAATCAACACTCGAGGCGCCCCTGCCTTGGAAATTGCCAGTACTAATGACATTACTTTCTGAAGTTAGCAGTCAGCATAAGGTCACCATATAGTGGATACCATACCACTGTGGAGTACCTGGGAATTACAGAGCTGATAGATTGGCTAAGGAAGGAGCAAAAGAAGAACAGCCTGATGTGCCCATTACATACCACCAAAAGAAAAGAATGATCAAATCAGTCAGAAGGCCACCAAAACCTGCTCAAGACGACTGTCACGTTTTGGACACACCAGAACAAGTTATTATTCTCCGCATCAGAACAGGACACAATATATTACGCAACCATATGTATACAAAATTCAAGATTGGTGTCTCAGCCATGTGGTTTGGCGTCACAGACAGCAGAGCACATACTCCAAGACTGCCCAAACTACAACATATCCAGGCAAACCTTATGGTCTAGAGAGACAACAGTGGAAGATAATCTCTATGAACCGCTGAGTGAACCAAAAATGACTTAGATTCATACAAGAGACAACATTGCAGTTATAGACGTAATTCTAGTGAACGAAAGAAGAAGAAGAAGAAGAATTACAAGTACTCATTACAAACTGCTTCTTGTCTTCCCTGAGAGCACTTCTGATTTTACTCGTGTAGTTTTTGTAGGTGGAGTAACTTAGTCTGTGCCTGTTGTGCACATTGTGTCATCTCAGTTCGGTTGGCTTAAAGAACTGCATTTCGAGCCGTGTTCATTATACAGTATTATTGGAGTTATTCGTTATTCTACATCCTAAGACAGAGTTTGGCAGACGGATCGAGAAGCCGAGATCGAACGAGAGAAAACTTTGCTGTCATATCAGCAAAATTAGGAATGAATTTCTGATAATAGTTAATAAGACCTAGCAGACTCCTAAGTTCTTTCTTTATGGTAGGTGGTTTAATATTTAAAATCTTGGTGACTACTTGTGGGTCTGTCTTGCGGAACCCATCTGAAATTCTATGGCCAAGGAATTGTATTTCAGTGAACCCTATTTCGATCTTGCTTGGCTTTGCTTTAAGACCACGTTGTTGTATTCTTTGGAATACTTGTTTTAGTATTTTAACATGTGTGTCTATGTCAGCAGTATGGATACATATGTGGTCCATATAAGTAGCAACATTATAAATCCCGTGCAGTAATTGTCTCATCATGCGCATAAAAGTGCTCGGCGCGTTCTGAAGACCAAGTGGAAGATTTACCCACTCATATAAACCTAGAGGAGTGGGAAAAGCAGTAATATGCATGGAATCTTCATCCATGGGGATTTGCCAATATTCCTTTGTGAGATCATTCTATGATAGGATTTTTTAATTTGCCATGCCGTCAATTAACTCATCGATTTTTAGCATTGGCTCTGCGTCAAGAAGGGTTAAAGCGTTTACCTTTCTGTAATCAACGCAAAGACGTGAGTTGTCTTTCTTCTTCACTCTCACTACAGGAGAACAGTAGTTAGAAGTAGACTTTTTGATAATACCGCTCTGATCTAATTCAGAAATTTCCGCTGTGACTTTCTCTAAATAGTGTACAGGGATAGGGTATGTTTTAACTTTCACAGGAATGTCTGAAAGTAATGTGATCTTGTGTTTGATAAGTGATGTCTGCCCCGGCTTATCAGAGAAAATGTCACTATATTGTTGTATTGCAGATGTCAATTTATATTTATCTTGTGACGACAAGTTTTGATTAATCTGAATAGCTTGCCAACCATTGTTACCATTGAATGTTGGTGATGGTAACTGGTGTGTAATTGCGTCTTCTTGTTGCTCATTGATCACCCAGCATGCCGCTGCTGTTCTGTGCGGTATTTGTTGGACTGCTTGTGTTGTGTTTGTGTCACGTTCTGTGTATGGCTTTAACATGTTTATGTGGGAAATTTTGTTTTTTCCTTTTACACTAATTAAATAGTCTACATCTCTGATCTTTTTAATGCCTCTGAATGGACCCTGCCATGAAGTAACTAGACAATCACAAGACAAAATAAGTCATGGCAGGACAGACCAGGCCCTAAGCCTTGGTTGGCAGCTGGTCTAGGATCGAAGCTCCGACAGGCGGACAGTTAGAGCATTGCTTTGCTGAACCGGCAGCTTCTGCAGCTTGTCTTGTTCCAGATGTATAGGTGTTAACTTTCCTCTGGAATGAACTAGGCAGGCAGAGAGAGGGATCATGCTGCATGGGCAACACATGGTTTCTTTATTTTAGCCCAGGCTTTGTGCTATGGAGAGGCAATAACTCCATCCCTGGTCTTAACCGGTCTCGGAATCAAAGCGAGAGGCAACTGTTACGGGTTATAAGTCCTTGTCAGTTGGCGTAGACATGGGGCGCCACGCGTTGCCTCTGACGGTGGGAGACACCTACAGGTGTCACTGATCAGCTACAGCCCGCCTCAAGCTGGGCAGCCCCCAGCCAATTGGGTGCTGATCCGCCACAGCCTGCCTGCTTCAATGGGTGCTTGGGGCTAGGACAAAATCTGAATCGAAGGCTGTAAAACCAATGCACCAGGTACTAATAAAAAGAATAATAGAAACCTCAAGCTACGGCTTGCAACCTGGAACGTGAGAATCATGTGTCCAGGATTTTCCACTGACTTGACAAATATTTACGATGTGAGAAAAACGGCTGTGATTGATGCTGAACTCAATCGTCTTAACATCGATATTGCTGGCCTGCAGGAGACTCGCCTCGCTGAGGAAGGGTCACTCAGGGAAAACAATTACACCTTTTTTGGAAGGGAAGAGGGCAGGCAGAAAAAAGGCAACACAGTGTGGGCTTTGCAGTGAAGAATTCGCTACTGGGAATGATTGATATCCCAGCTGGAGGTAATGAAAGATTATTATCACTGCGCTTGGCAACCTCTTGTGGATTTGCCACCATTCTCACTGCATATGCACCGACACTCACTTCCTCTGATGATGTGAAGGATACGTTCTATGAGCAGCTAGACTCTGCGATCAAGGCAGTTCCAAAATCCGACTACATTTATATGCTCGGTTATTTCAATGCTCGTGTGGGCAAGGACTCGAGTTTATGGCCAGTGTGCCTTGGAAAATATAACATCGGTCGCATGAATGAAAATGGGCAAAGGCTGCTGGAGCATTGCACTAGAAATGACCTATGTATTACAAACTCCTTTTTTAAAACAAAAGAGATGCATAAGGTCACATGGAAACATCCAAGATCCGGCCATTGGCATCAGCTGGACTTCATTATCACACGGAGACAACATCTGAACCATACATCATTAACTCGAAGTTACCACAGTGCTGACTGTGATACAGATCATTCTTTGGTTGTTGCAAGGGTTAGACTGAGACCAAAGAGAATCTACACAGCTAAACACAAGTCTAGCCCCAGGATTAATATTATTAACACTCACGATCCTGGAAAGTGCTTTGAATTTCAACAGCAACTTGAGGACGCTTTCAATGATACATCAGAAAATTGTATAGTAAATGATAAATGGAGTAAACTTAAGGAAACTATTTATAAAACAGCGGTAGGGGTTTACGGCTCTGTGGATCATAAGAGGCAGGACTGGTTTGCGGCAAACAGCCAGATACTGCAGCCCTTGATTGATAAAAAGAAGATAGCTCTCTTAAGAAACAAGGAAAGACCAACGCGTAACACTCTGAGTGAGCTGAAGCAAGCGAGGAAGGATGTACAAAAGGCTGCCAGGCAGTGTGCGAATGACTATTGGATCAAGTTATTTGAGTCCATTCAAATCGCAAGTGATAAGGGAAACATCAGAAGCATGTATGAAGGGATAAAGAAAGCCTGTGGTCCAATGATCAAAAGAAGTGCACCACTGAAAACTTTGACTGGAGAAATCATCACTGATAAGAAACAACAGATGGATAGATGGGTCGAGCACTATTTAGAGCTTTACTCAAGTGAGACCAAGCTGGCGGATGATGCCCTCAACGCCATAGAGGCCCTGCCAACTCTTGACCACCTGGACACACTTCACACTATAACAGAAGTTAAGTGTGCTATAAATGAGCTTGCATCTGGCAAGGCTCCAGGTAAGGATGGGATTCCAATAGAGGTGATCAGGAGTGGGCAAGACACCCTCGCTCTACAGATCCACCAGCTAATAGAGCTATGCTGGCGAGAAGGAAAGTCCCACAGGATTTCAAAGATTCAAACATCAAAACGCTGTACAAGAACAAGGGAGATCATAGCGACTGCAACAACTATAGGGGTATCTCACTTCTGTGTACTGTTGGGAAAGTATTTGCCAGAATTGTCCTGCGCAGACTTCAAGTACTGGGAGATCAAGTCTACCCCGAATCACAGTGCGGCTTCCGTCAGAACCGGTCTACCATTGATATGATATTCTCATTGCGATAGATGCAAGAAAAATGCCGGGAACAAAATCAGCCACTGTTTATTGCCTTCATCGACCTCACAAAGGCATTCGATTTGGTTAGTCGTGAGGATCTGTTCAAAGCACTAAAGAAGATTGGCTGTCCACCAACTCTTCTGTCCATTGTGGAATCGTTCCACACAGGCATGAAGGGTATAATCAAGTTTGATGGCTCAACTTCAGAAGAGTTTGAAATCAAGAGTGGAGTTAAGCAAGGTTGTGTACTATCCCCCACCCTCTGTGGGATATACTTTTCACTTCTACTGAAATATGCCTTTCGTGATCAGGATGACGGTATATACATTCACTCACGCTCAGATGGTGGCCTCTATAATGCTCAGAGATTGAAGGCCAAGACCAAAATTAGCAGGGTACTAATCAGAGAGTTGCTTTTTGCGGATGATGCTGCGATTACGACCCACTCTGTGGAAGATCTACAACATCTACTATCTGCATTCGCCAATGCTTGTTCTGAATGTGGTTTAACAATTAACAAAAAGAAGACACAGATTATGTCACAAGGTGCACATGGTGTACCATCAATCTTTATTGACGACGCCGAACTGGAGATAGTAGACCATTTTACATATCTAGGATCAGAGGTAAATAGCAAATTATCCCTCGATCAGGAAATCAACATCAGGATTGGCAAGGCAGCAACAACAATGAACATGTTAGCAAAAAGAGTCTGGGAGAACAGGAAGCTTACTGCCAAAACAAAAGTCCTCGTCTACCAAGCCTGTGTCCTTAGTACTCTTCTTTATGGCAGTGAAACCTGGACAACTTACTCACGCCAAGAAAAACGTTTAAACAGCTTTCATATGCGGTGTCTGCGAAGAATACTTGGTATTAAGTGGCAAGACAAAATCACAAATACTGAAGTATTGGAAAGATCAGGTTGTGTGACGGTGTATTCCATGCTCAGTCTTCGTAGACTTAGATGGATATGACACGTTAGGAGGATGGATGATGGTAGAATACCAAAGGACATCTTTTTTGGTGAATTACAGACGGGTAGGAGATCTCAGGGTCGGCCTCTACTACGATACAAAGATGTGTGTAAGAGGGACATGATTGATACAGGCATTGATAATGCACAATGGGAGCACGTCGCCGCTGAACGTTTTGCATGGAGGGCAACTATCAGAAATGGAATAAAGACAAAGGAGAAAATGATTGCAGATAAAGCACACACAGAGCGTGAGAGACGTAAGATGGTGCAAAATGGTGGAAATGACCATGTTTTCACATGCACCTACTGTGGGCAAACATTTGCAGCAAGAATTGGCCTTACCAGCCACACTCGCCACCGCCATGGATCGTAGTTATTGCCATATGACAGTTATTAAGCCTTTTTGCAGCACAATGTACCAAACTATCGTCTGTCAAGACGGAAAGGTGCCAATGAGTACACACACGTTGGTATAATGCTGTGCTTCTAGCCATAGGAAAGCCTGTGTTACTGCCACCACTTCCATCGTCCTGCTCTGTTATTACATGCCAAGATAGGAGAAACTTGTTACTTGTTCATTGTCTTCCCGTTTACTGTGATGCTCAATGTTGACTCCTCCTGTTCACTGCTAACTATCACAGTTTTCGATTTTTAGATGTTAATATCTGCGGCGAGATAAATAAACCTGTTAGTTGCGATCGATGACAACCAAGCCCGACATTAGTCTGCAAACACAATAGACCCTTTGATGTTGAACAGACTGAGAAAAATACGTCGTTAGAACTGTCTGCACCTGGTCGGCATTTTTGTATGAGATCAAAGTGAGTCACGTCGCGATGTCTACACACGGTCGACAGTTTGTTGACAGGTTGTTGTTGGAGAGACGTGCACTGGCGTCATCTGTCTGCAGGGCGGGCATCGGCCGTGCAAAGTGATGGACGGAATGTCTGCCAGAGGTCGGAGGGATTCTGTGATGTGGGGGGAAGGTCTCTGGCTCACAGACAGCCAGGATCTTTGTTGTATGAGACAAAGAATTTCCCAGATGAAAGTGAACTTGACAGCGAATTGACTCCGGTTAGTCTAGAAACAGGGGGACAAAGCCAGATTCTGGACTGATTGGCGTCTGGACTTTTTGGTGACGTCACTCAAGCACCCATATAAAACTCAGTGCGGTAAACAAGTGGAGGGAGTCGGAAAAAACATTCTGAAGTGTTAGGATCGGTGCATTATTCCGAGTTGTGTTACATGAGAGAGACTATGATGTCTAAGTGGTGATAGTTATCCGCGGACA
Source organism: Cepaea hortensis (assembly GCA_963921405.1). Classification (NCBI taxonomy): domain Eukaryota; kingdom Metazoa; phylum Mollusca; class Gastropoda; order Stylommatophora; family Helicidae; genus Cepaea; species Cepaea hortensis. The sequence goes on along the minus strand of OY992877.1, from coordinate 96,658,144 downwards.
TAGATCCAGTCTGATTGCATAGTTTCTCGAGTAGCAACCGAAATAGGCATATGGTAGGCTATTACTAATATCTAACTTAAGAGTATGAATAGGAATAGAAATAATGTATTATAGGTGCGGTGATATAATGTATTGGGATTAGTGATAGAGTGTTCTATAAGTATGGTGCTAGAAAGTATCATGGGAGCGTCGGCACTAGTATTCTATTGTGTGGCTTCAACTAGATTGTGTGATATATCATTTTACTCAGGGAGTTGAGGACAATGTAGTGGAATAATAATTAGAGAGATTAAAGATGGTTGAGAGCGGGAAGAGGTATGTGAAATGGTAGGATCTTCCAGTAGGGTTTCTACCCGTTCCTTCATTCTTTCCTGGTGTTGCCATGTCTCAGATCATATAATTGAGTTATTTGGCCGTATGACAGAGATCGGATCTCTGTTATAGATCTGAGTGCTGTTATTGGCCTACACTTACCTAATTCCGGCCAGGACTGAGTTGCCCTCACCATAGTATTCTCTATTCTACAGGTTCCATTTACAGGTCCACGTATGTGTGCTCTGATTTTCAACAGTGAAGCTAACACAATTTTAGAAGATGATGGCTCAGAATTTGAAGACAGAAGTTGCTGAAAGGCCGCTACATTGGGCTTATACCCAAGTTGGTTTGCGGGAACCTGGCTTCTGCTGAGCAGGACATGCTGATGAGATTATGATTAGCAAGTGATAGTTGTATCATTGAACAGTCAGATCATTGTAGAGATACACTATTGATACCAGGAACATTCACACCAAAGTTATTCTGATACAGAGAACATTTAGACTGTGGTGTTAATATGGGGAATCTTTACAACCAGTGACACTAGATTCATTGAGATTTCCCCAATAACAGTGACAATAGGGTTAGAATTTTCTGATTAACAATGAGTTAAATAACCGAGGAAATTCATAGTGTGAATCAGATTGAAGACTCTCATTGGACAGTATTTGTCATGGGTGTCCAAGCATCCTAGTGGTTCAAGAGACAACGGAGGAAGTCTTCACGTGACCGGAGGAGCATCCCCTGGGTGAGGCTACTTGTATGGGATACATGGTGCTGGTGTGTTTTCAGCACAGGGATGAGAATGACTATACTCCTGAACACTGATCTGAATCTATAGACACTTTAGAGTACACGTCACACATTCTACACCTTATACACACACACCCACTTCTCCTACATATACTCTTAGCTTTAATAAATTTCTTGTTTTTATTTGTTGAAGCTAGAGTTGTCAAGTATGTTATGTTGGGGAAGAATGAGAGGGGGCATGATCCAGGGGTGAGTAAGAGTGAGAGGAAGGTGTCTTCAGATTGAAGGAGTGTGTGGACGGAGTCTGCTGGATATCTCCAGGATAGAGATATTGGATTAAAAAATAATGTGGGTGTTGATTCCCTTCACTCTAGGGACGACACTAAAGTGGTAAAGAAGAACAAGTAACTACTACGACATTCATTCTTTACACACACGACAATATCCAAATTCACATTCAGCAAAATGCCTGTTTACATGCTTCCGCTAGATTCTGTAACTCTTGCTCGCTGTCTGCTAGTAACACTGTATTGTCCGCATACCTAATATTGTTTATGATTCTTTTGTTGATGTTAAGTCCAGGAAGTTTGACTTTTAAAACATTATTTATGTGTATAAGTTGAAGTCTTGTGGACAACAGGTGTTCCAGCCGTACTCCTCTTTTTATTTCTATGGGTGACGAGTAATTTAGCTACTTGCTCATCTATTTTATTTTGAATTCTTTCTTGTATTATCTTGAGGAGTATGGTAGTTATATGGTTCATTAAACTATTAGTTATATAATCCTCGCAGTTAACAGCTCTTGGCTCCATGGGTAGTGTGATGAAAATTGGTATTTTCAAATTCAATTTGGATTTAGCAAGTATTATACATATCATTACATATTATGTAATATATATAAAATATTTTTTTATATTTTCGTGCAGATCTTTCGGGTTGTGTTTTATTTCTAGATCCTCTATTTCTTTGCATTTTATCTGTAACCACTTTTCTTTGGCAGCTGTGCACGTGTGACGTATGCATATATCTATTAATGCATATTCTGGAGTGTTCTTTGCTTGCTTTCTTTCTTTGAGTCATTCTGTTCAAGATTTAATCGGTTATCCACTATTGCTTTTTCTTATTTTCTGTCACTAGTAAGTTTATAGTAGGATATTACCACTACTTCACTCATTTAGTTTAGTCAGTCAGTCAAGACTGTTGCCCGTGTTGTGGTCACCGCCGCACACAAGCGGTATTCGTGGAGCCAAAAATAAGCTAGGTAAAGAGATGGGCACCAAATAGGATCCTGGTCTATTACTTGGAATATGGCTGCCACTCACCGTAAGGTGCTATCCCTCTCGCATTACCCTACACCACTTAGCATTGTTCAACTTTCCTAACTCAGCTAATTTTGATTTTGCCATAAGTAGCTTGATGACGATATTACTGTGTCGTGTAGTTTTGATGTTCGCATTTTGCCCATGCCTTTATAATGCATATCCTTTATATTGTTGTTGTTCTCTGTTAGCCTTGAATGATGTGTGAATGAAATAATGTATGAAAGAGAGTGATAGAAGGGCAGAATGTTAGACGGGCCTGCGTGCCCAATTCTTAACCCTTTGAAAATAAAGTTTGTTCGTTCGTTCGTTCGTTCGTTCAGATGTCACCGGTGACTCATGACTGTCCCTACCAGACAAAGAAGTATACCAAGCCTCACACATGATTACATACTGAATAAGTTGAGAAGCACACAATAAATAAGTTATATTGACATTTGCTCTTACGTGTATTCAGTGAATGAAGAAATATACAATACTTTGTCAGTACACGGCTTGGTGTCTCGAGTAAATACAATGATACGAACCACACAGGAATATTTGAAGTACCGCTTCGAAGTAAGCACCTTAGTCAATCGAAACTGTCATTATGAAACCAACAATGGTAATGCTGTTCATCTCATCGTGAGACATGGAGAAATAGTTAAGCCAATTAAACGTCGTGTTACGCCTATTTACACGTTTTTTTAAAACCATCTTGCAGATGTGTGGTACAGCCATATGCACATGCGTTTGTATGCATATCCAATTGTGTTATTATTTGTTTGTACAGAGCTATGTTGTCATGTAATGAGAAGAGAGGCGCCGAAAAGCACGGCGACGACTAGAAAGATCATCGGTAGAACGGACAGGCCAAATGGAATGATGAATGGATTGGGGCTGTGACATGAAGGGATAAATCAATAGAACTAAAAGAGGAAAGACCCAGTGAAATGATGAATGGATTGGGGTGGTGGCATGGAGAGATAAAATCAGTAGAATTGACCCAGACCACTAGCGACCGAGATCTATGTAAATGTTTGAGGGTCTACGCCATTTGGCAGGGCACGTGATGATGATCGTGTTTTGCAATTTGTGCTTTAAATAGTATTCTTCGGTGAATCCGTGCCAGGTGTGTACCTGAAGGATTCGTAACCGAAGTCAAAGAAGAGGGGGCGGAACTACCATCAAGCAGTAAAAGTGCATGCACTTCACAGAGGTTAAATACACAAAGGAAAATATAGTTTAGTATGCTGTGACCTCTGGTCTCCGTGCCTAAAGGCTTGTGAACGCCATTCGTGAGCCACTTACCACGCGTTCGAAAAACCGATTAGGCAACAGACCGTGTCGCGCTGAGGTTGTAACGTGTTGGTATGGGAGCCGGTCGTTCAGAAAGAAATGGCAAACTACTGAACGTAAAAACTTGGCAAGACATAAACAGCAGCAGTAAAATGCTAGTTTTGACAGCGATGGCTTGTAAAAAGGATATGGAAAACAACCCCCCCCCCCCCCCAAAAAAAAAAAAAATGCTGTGACCAAATATTGACAGTAAGAGAACATGTTACACGATGGTTGCAATTAACTCTGGCTTGAAAATGTTGCATGTCATCTGCAGGACTTTGTGATCAACCCCAAACCCAGGTTGATTTTCTAGGCAATTTTACGTTCAGCAGTTTGCCATCGCTGTCTAAAGGAGAAGTCAACGTTGAAGTCCAACTGACTGGTGTAGGGAATGAACCCCGTACCCCGTTGTCAGCGCAACCAAAGTTTAAACACAAGCGCATTAGATTTGTCTGTGTAATATATTCATCAGCGTATACCGACTAACTGTACTTGTTCAATGTCCATGTAGTTACTAATTATTCTTATTCAGTGTTCATATAGTGGCTAACTACATGTGCAGTGTTCATGCCAACTAACTGTACAAGTGTTCATATAGCAACTAATTGTACTTGTTCATAGCCGCTAACTGTATTTGTTCAATTTTCTTACACCAACTAACTTACTTGTTCATTGTTCAGATAGAAACAAACTGAACTTTGTCATTGTTCATATATCATTCCCCCGTACCCCCGCATGGGGGAATGAACAGGCTGATAGGCTAGCAGGGAATGCACCTCTTAGTGGTAGTTTGCCTATGGACAAGGGGGAGGTGGTCGTGCGCTTGTGGGACCAGGTGGAGAAGGCGGAGGAACAGATTTGAGAACCCATATGTGGAAAGAATGGAAAGAATGAGATTGCGGGGCATCGGAGAGGTTCTGGAAGAATCTCAAGACTTAGAGGGAAGATCAGGAGAACTTTTAATCAGATAGCGGTGGAACGATTAATAACTCTTTGCTGGCTGTTGAACGAGGGGACGGAGTACGTATGGGAATGTCCTGAGTGCAGCGATGTCGGTTCTTAACTCAGCTCAACTCAACTCATATATCAACTAACTGTACTTGTTCAGTGTACATATGGCGGCTATCTAGTTGTTCAATGTTCCTATAGCTCCTAACTATACTTGTTTCATGTTCATGTTAACATATCGACTAACTACTTGTTCAATGTTCATATAGTACCTAACTGTACATGTTCAATGTTCATATATCGACTAACTACTTGTTCAATGTTCATATATCGACTAACTACTTGTTCAATGTTCATATAGTACCTAACTGTACATGTTCAATGTTCATATATCGACTAACTACTTGTTCAATGTTCATATATCGACTAACTACTTGTTCAATGTTCATATATCGACTAACTACTTGTTCAATGTTCATATATCGACTAACTACTTGTTCAATGTTCATATATCGACTAACTACTTGTTCAATGTTCATATATCGACTAACTACTTGTTCAATGTTCATATATCGACTAACTACTTGTTCAATGTTCATATATCGACTAACTACTTGTTCAATGTTCATATATCGACTAACTACTTGTTCAATGTTCATATATCGACTAACTACTTGTTCAATGTTCATATTGTACCCAATTTCCAGAAGTGGGGGTGCGCCGCCACCAAGTTGTTTACTATTGCTGGCGAGCAACCCCAATTTGTCAGAAGTGACAATTGTTGATCCCTGACCGAGACCATAGAACCTGTACTTTTATATGGATGTGAAGCGTGGACAATGAGCAGTCAGGCTGAAAAACATCTGATGGCTGTAGAGATGTGGTTTCTGAGGAAAATGCAAAGAATACCATGGACAGCCAGAAAGACCAATGAACAAGTCCTTCAAGAAACAAATGAAGATCGTAAATTGATTAGAGAAATTAGACGTAGACAGTCAAAATTCTTTGGGCATGTTATGAGAAGAAATGGATTGGAGAACTTGGTAACAACTGGTAAGATCGAGGGGAACAGACAAAGGGGAAGACCTAGAAGCAAGTACCTGGATGGCTTGGCCTTATGGCATGGTCGAGACAGAAACACGGAGCTGATCCATGACTCTGGTGATCGAGTGAGATGACAGAACATGACCGCACACGCTTACCGGCATGGCACATGATGGATGGATGGATGGACCGAGACCACACTGTGTCAGAAATTGACTCGGGACAAAATCTGTATGGCGGAAATAAATATTAAGCCCCTGAATATTCAAGAGTACAGCTGCAAGTGGCCCGTTAAACAAAGGTGAAATTAGCTGACCTGGATATCCTCCAAGGAGTGGGAAAGGAAAGGTTAGATGCCTAGGTTTATGTATACTGCTAGACTACTAGGCAGTGCAAGTTTTTCCCTGTGACAAGTTTCCCTCCCTGGTGTATAAGTAATCCCCCACCAATGAACACACACAAACACGTATTCACAATTGGAAAATAACAGAAAACTTTTAATTTAAAACAAAACTACAATCACTTTAATTACTATCAATATCATTGAACATATAACGGTTATCCAGATGATGATAGTGCAACTATAGAGGTTTATGCAATAAAACCACGTAGTGATGAAATGATGAACAGCATTACATAACCCTAAATTACTTGTATCCTGTCTGGATCTGTGGCCGGTTACAGATGAGATAAATACCGCAGGTCGGTGTTCGTAACGGCGTTCCGACGTTACGCCAACTGGTCCCTCGTTGTCACTGCACGGGAAAACCTGGGCTCCTGTTGAGTGCTTGGAAGACATAATCAAGAATGTGTATTATCTAGTTCTGCATCAGTACAATCCTAGATAATACATACTATCTATCACCTCCATATATACATTCACATTGACAAGTTTGGCAATGGCTATCTTCCGGCTTTACTGCGTTCACTCTTCTCTATCTCCCTCTATATCTCTCTCCTACTGTCTAGTCGGGGAGGACTTTTCCATCGTCTAACACGCCTGTAGTTACAACTGCTGCCACCCTTTGTAACGCCCCGTCATAGGAAATGCCCTAAGTCCATATTACTAATTCAGACACCCGGTTCCTTACAGCCACTCCGTTCAAAATTTGGTTTAGCAGATCAAAGGGTCGGTAGTGGTATCGTAAGAGTCTATGTGATAGGCCTAAGTTACGACGAACGCTCGTTCACCACGCACTGAAAGGGCTAACTTCAACATACACCCGATACCGATTGTGGGTATTGTCTGCAACACCACACCTCTGCGTCAAACACAATCAATAGACAACATGCCAATGCGCGCTGCGCATAAGAACACAACAGAAAACACCCTTTTCATCCTAGTGCGTTACCATATGAAAATTTGCATCTCAAGCATCAAATAAACAATAAACATATAAACCTCTAAGTATACAAATTCAAAATAGGCATATCATTATATTCGTAATAATGACATAACGGATGAGTTATTAATAATATTGTATACATAAAAAATAAGACATATAAACATTAAATGAACATTTAAGGAGCATAGTCCTAGCATCTTATATCATACATGTGCAATCTCCATTTAGCACCTAACAGTATTTATACAGAGCTCCAATAGTGGCTAACTACTTGTTCAATGCTCACACAGCAATTAATTGTACTTGTTTAATGTTCATATAGCAATAACTGTTCCAACTCCAATTCTTGAGAAGAATGTTCAACCATAGACTTATCGGTTTATGTTGTATCTCTGTCAAAGACTTAAGAGTAAGCTATGAGCTCTGAGTGAGCTAAAATAGAGCTTAGCAGGGGACAGGTGACGTAATAGGACAGGAGATCAGACAGGAGAGACACCAACGCTATAAATAGCGATAACGGGACACACTTGTGTCAACAAGGAGGGCAACCAGTGCGAATGAGCTGGTGTTACCCAAGAACCGGGGAAACTCAGTTCACGAGGTAGGGACCAAGTAACTGTGGTCAACACAGCCCAGTGCCCAGCACGTAAAACAACTATCGCACGCTGAGCTGAATTGCTCGTGGCTGAACACGCCACGCTCAGCGAGCGGAGACAGAGACCGAGACGGCGTAGGGATCAGACGTGTATTCCGCTAGGGATACTTTGTAGTTGTGAAGGACAGTACAATAGTATAATAGTCTAGCTTAGCTTCAGTGGTTATAGTATTTATATCATCCTCTCAATCCATCTTATCGTCATCACATTATAAGATGTTTAATACCGTTGTGGTATTCCGCTCGTGGAGCTATTGTATGATCTGCTCCGAATAAAAATGTATCCTTTTGCAAACGAGACGAGTTGTCACTTTCGTTTAGTGCAAAAGAAGGGAATCCGTGTATGCCTGTCGCAAGTAGGTTGCTGACAATCTCGTATTTGTTCTTTCGTAAATAGAGATGCGTATATCTGCTTCCTTGAACATGTTTGAATGACAGTAATTGTGTTATTTTCATCCTTGTGGTTTTACATGTCTGGACAGATTGCACACTTGTAAGGCCTGGCGTAATTGTGTTTCCGCCCTGTCTTATGGTGTTGTTTTCTTCAGGGAGTTTTACCAGTCGTCATCCTTCGTCAAGACATCTCGTCATGGTCTGTATTCCTACCTTCTTGGTCTTCTTTGGTACCTTGTGTCGTGGACGGCTTTGTATCTTGTACTTGTCGGACAGTAATCTCTTCCTCTGGCCACCGCCCAATCTTGGTCGCTGTCTGGTTGGATAGCTACCTTTTCTATTTCCTCGTCTTATTTCTCTTCTGTCTGAGACTTGGTAGATTCTGCTTCTGATTTCTCGTTCTTTGACTCGAGCTGTTCAACCTTGTCTCTTTCTTCTTAGATTTTTGTCAGAGTTCCTTCTGTCTCGGCCTTTATTACAGCCATTCGAGCGACATCCTGCTCAATCTTCTGCTGAACTTGCTTTAGTTCGTCCAGGATGCGCTAAACGGCTGTTATTTGCGTCTTTTGTGTCTTGTCTCGCTGTTCCTCGATGCTTGTGAACTTCGATCGCAGGTCCTTCAGTTGGCCTTCCAATTGTGCCTTGCCGCTCTTCGTTAGACGGGCGGTAACCTCGTACTGCCTCCTGGCCTCTTTATACGGTAGAGTGGATTTAAAGGCGATTTTCATGGCTTCCTTGCTGTCTTGGTGGCAGGAGCAGCCGATGTACCTGGTGCCGTAATTGCTGAGGCAGCTGGCGCACTTTCTGTTAGTGTTAGGCCTCCTGAAGTCCGTGTCGATCTTTGCTTGAGGGCACTGCCTGTAAAGGTGGGGTCCAGAGCAGTATCTGCATACCCCCACCTCACTTTTGCACGTGGCACGGGTGTGCCAAAACCTCTGACACCTGGAGCACTGCAGCACTCTAGGTATGTAGTGATCTAGTGCAGGGGTGGCCAACATGAGGCCCGCAGGCCGCATGCGGCCCGCCGGGAGTCATGTTGCGGCCCGCGGAGTATAAAACGACGATGTGGTCGAGGCTGTAGCACGCTTGCTTGCTTAATTTAATTAACAAAAAAAATTAGGTGAGTGGCCCGGCAGGAAATATTATTTCTGAAATTTGGCCCGCCTGCTAAAAAGGTTGGCCACTCCTGCTCTAGTGCTTGTTCTCTTCTGTCCCATCTGACTGTTTGAGGAATCATCCGGTCCTCCGAAGTGATGATGACGACTGTGGAGGGGGCATTGTTCTTCCCAATGATCCCCTCTGCACTGACAATGTTTAGTGCCAAGTTCTCTCTCGACAGCCTCTCCCTGATCTGATCATTGTGAGATGGGTCTTAACTCGCTTGGTGACCCATCGTTTAATCGTGCGGGTAGAGTGGCTTCCACTGATATGCCTTGGGGAAGCTTGTCTCGTGTTGTGATATATTCTGCATTAGTGTGGCGGTCTTGGAGTTCTTGTTGATGGAGACCACTATTCCATCAGATATCTTACGCAGCTGGGTGATGATGTGTCTTCCCAACTCGTTCGCCAACAGACTCAGTATCTTGTCTGTTGGTAGCGCCGACAGTTTGGCCTCCCAAACGCTGATTTGTTTCAGCAGTATTTTGCCGGTGAAGTCCTCGGTTGTGGTTTCCTCCGATGTGGAGGTCTTTGGTGAATTGCCTGGCTGTTTCTCGTTAGTGTTGTTGTGGACTTCTCCGGTGCTGCTGGCTTCAGTTGTAGTCGTTGTAGTCTCTGGCGTCAGTTCAGTGACAGGAACGGCTTCAGATGTGTAGGAGTAGGACTGCTGTTTGTAGAAACGGGATCAGGATTCGCAGTGGCCTCGCTTCTGCCTTCTTCTTCCCTGCTGCATACATTGTGTGTCTTTTCGCGATGGTTATAGTGCTAGCCTTCCTCTGCGCGATCTGATGTTGATCTCCTCTTTGCCGCGTGTCCACCTTGACATGGTAGAGGGACTTTCATGTTCCAATGTCCCCGAGAGCTATGCCGTCGGTAGCACAGCTACTGGTAGGGTCTCCCATGTCGAACAGATCAAGGGAGAAAGACCAGATCAAGAGACACACACACCGGCTGCCTTGCAGGTAGACTGGGGACAGTCAAAGGCTAGGGAAAGCACACCCGAGAAATGCTTGTCGAAATCGGATGTACTAAGCCACAGGCTTGACAAAGCAGTGCAACGTAACTTGATCAATCCATGATGACACATATTAAAATAAATCAGTACGGTGCTAATCCCGTGAAGTCCCATCAGGCGGTGATAGTGCCGGTCCCCAAGCCTCGATGGGGTCCATCCATTACTACTGGTGGTCACCTTCCCCTGTGCTGTGGAGTCAAAGCACAGAGGAGTAGGTTAAGAGCTATTGACCCCCCCCCCCCGGACACTCAACATACTACAGTGGATTGCCGAAGTAGTTTCTAACAAGAAAGTCTCCCAACACATCGTCTTCATAAAGATAGAATAGATGTGGCAAGCATTCAAGAGACATACGTCAACGCCAGTCGCAGATTCTCAGTCAGAGGATATCAGACAACACGTTTTGACAGCGAAGGACACAAAGGAGGAGTTCTAATACTTACACGAAACACAATACCTTGCAGTGAAGTATCTGTGACCTCTGACGACCAAACGGAAATTATAGAGGTTGGTATAATGATAAAGGACCTTAAAAATAAGAATTTACAATCTGCATAGCCCAGCAGATAAGGACCTTACACTCTCAAACATGAAAATAACTGACACAAACTGCATTATAGTCGCAGACTTTAATAGCCGTTCAGAAAGATGGGGATACCCAGATACTGACAACTGAGGAGACGAAGTGGAGGACTGGGAAATGGACTCTAACCTCCATATACTCAACAAAGCGGACGACACACCGAGATTCTACTCTACGAGATGGTTAAACACTATTACTCCAGACTTAGCTTTCTGCACAGAAGACATCCTCCACAAAATTGATCGCCATGTGCTTGACCAATTAGCAGGTAGTGACAACACACTAATCAAGCTTGTAATGAGTATGGAGTATGTTCCACGGGAGCAAAATCCTTTGCCTCGCTGGAATTACAAACGAGCTCATTGGGACAGAGTTTCCATACTAGCAGATAAATATTGTGAAAACATAAATACACGATATGGCAACATGAAGGAAATGGTGGAAAGTCTAAACAAAGCAATAATACAGGCGGCCACTGAGTTAATTCCAAAAGGAGCGAGGAAAAATTACAAACCATACTGGACTGAAGAACTACACATTTTGGAGGACAAAGATGAAGATTCATGGAAGACAGCAGAGAGAGAGAGAGAGAGAGAGAGAGAGAGAGAGAGAGAGAGAGAGAGAGAGAGAGAGAGAGAGAGAGAGAGAGAGAGAGAGAGAGAGAACAAACAACTGAAGCAAACATCTCTCTTAAAGCCATCTCAGAAAAATATAAAAGAACAGTAAATCAGACAACAAGAGATTTTGGAGAAAGAAAAAAGAGAAAACCTGAACTTTGACAGGGATGGAAACAAACTATGGAAACTAGTGAAAGGCCTGAACAATGAAGGGCCCAGAAACAAACAAATAACTATTAAACAAGGAGATGTCTTACTTACAATAATAAAAAAAAAGGTTGCGAATGCACTAATGGAACACTGTGCTAGTGCAAACCACATTGATATTACAACCGAACAGAAGAAAGCAATCAAAGATAAACAGACACATCATAGTAATACAGTGACAGCAGCAGAATATATTACGGCAAATCTAAAATTGGAAGAAATGTTACAGGCTATGAATGCCCTACAAAAGAAGAAATCACCTGGAAAGGATGGAATCACAAATGAAATGCTAATAGGACTAGATACTGTGACAAGATCGCCTTGGGTAGTGAGAATTAACCACCCCCGAGGTGTCTCTAGCACTCCCGTGTATTCTAACCCCAGGGGTTGGACAGGTAGATACACTGTTTACTCTGTGGTTGACCTCGTATTAGTTAATTATGTCTACAAACCCCTCCAGATTCTAGACCCCCACTAACTACCTACTCCCGTGGAACAATGAAAACTGAGGCATCGTCCGAGACCACACTCAATAATTATACAAAGAGTAAGTCAACATACACAAAGTTTTTTCTACCCTTGAGAATATAGAACTGAAATGAACACCCTGATCGAATAATCTATTTACACAAATAGAGGATAGAGTAGAGACAGAATCAGAGATATGGTTACTTCATCATAAGGATGAGAAGTAGATTGGATGCAGCTGTCCCGTCCAGTCGGGCCGCCACTCACCCGGCTTCCTTCCAGTGAGATGACTAGAACCTTGGAGACCACTCGTCCTCAGAGCTTGGATCGACAACAAGAGAGTTACCCCTGGACCTCACTCAACTGGACGAACTGCAACTTCATCCCTTCCTAATGAGTCACTGCTAAGTTAATAAACAGTTCTCTGTAATCAGCCTAGCTGGGAGACAATCCTCCTGGAGTTGACCCCAGTTACTCTTGACTTCAATGAAGGTCTGTAGCCAATGACCAATCTAATGGTCCATCATTAGTATCAAGTACCCCTGGTTGGGTAATAGCCATTGACCAATCTAATGGTCCCTAAGTCGTAGTACATTACCCCTGGTTGGGTAATAGGCCACTGACCAATCTAATGGTCCCTAAATCATAGTACATTACCCCTGATTGGGTAATCAGCCAATGACCAATCTAATGGTCCCTAAATCATAGTACATTACCCCTGGTTGGGTAATCAGATAGTTCTGCTGATACAACCTAGAGTCCTAAGAGAAAACACAGTTCAAAGTCTTCATACTCTATAAGTACAACATTAGAATCACACATCTATTTCTTATGGAGACAACACTGTTCAGTCTGGACAATAATTAGTTGTCCTTTACACCTTATAACCATTGCCATTAGTCTCTATACGTAAGCTGGTGTAGGTCTCATCATGACCGGCCACTAAAGCTGGCATAGGAACAGTACAAGTTTATAGATAAATCTTTCCGACGTTTAGGCGGAACCACAATAGACTGTGTACAGTCTGGTGTCTCGTATCATTGAGCATAATTGCTCAGGTGGCTGAACTCCTCCTTGCTGAAATAGAGTATCTTCTAAGTCAGAACAACCACACAAACCACCACATCCCACATGTGCACTTTCAGGGCATCGAAATCACTAGATGATAACCTTCACTCATGATGATGCCCCCTGTCACATGGTGTGGTTTAGTCAGGCGAGGTAAGTAAAGGATTCTACCCTTCGCTGTGGTACACGAAGTGGTTTCATGCAGACAACAAGTGTAGTCGACTGGTTCCTCAACAGGCAACTCCTGAAAGGAAGAGCGATCGGTGAGAGTATTCTGGCCCAAACATTGGTCCACATGCATCCTACCACTGACTACTCAACCCTCAGTCATGCTACTTCGTTATGCAAATAACTAAAGCATTATCTCTATATTGAGAGTAGTAAAGCATGGGTTTCTGTCAATGTCAGCTGGCCACAAAGAACAGCCCGTCAAATAGAGTAAGTAATCAGAATGACGAGTCTGATCGTATGTCTCACCTATCCCTAATAATCTACCAGTTGTCGCTAACGTCACTAGTTATAGTAATCAGTTATAATAGTTCTAAAATTAACAGAACTAAACATTAAGGTGAAGAGTCCCTGGACTCGTTCCTTACATTGGACATGGTCAATAATAAACATAATACTGATCACTGTACCATCCCTCGGGATATAGGAATAATACATGATCACATCAAGTATTTACACACACCGTTCTGCTGGTGGGACCTCCTGCCCACCCTCTAGCAAAACTCTTCTTATCAGACTCTTCCCTAGAGTCAAGAAGCCTTCTGGGTAAAACATGTTCCCCACATGTTTCAAGGGTTATGTTCCAGCTCTGCCCTTCCAAGTGGATTAGCCTTGGCCTGGACCGAACTTCATAGCTGGTCTGGTCTGCCAGCACCATACTTTCATAACTTGCTTTCCAATCCCCATATCCAATATGTCCCCGTGTCTCATGCAACCTCCTTTTGTCCTTCCATACCACTAGCACCTCAGCACTCATTCGCACTTGTGCAAGCAGGAAAGAACAGGACAGTAAAGACAAGAATTTAGAACGCATGTTGACATCGCGACGGTCTGCACTGTGATCACACGTCGAACCACTCGGCGTTCGGTATCGCTCCAAGAAGTATCACATAACATGACCTAATATATATACATCATGACACATCATATATATATATATATATATATATATATATATATATATATATATATATATATACACACACACACACACACACACACACACACACACACACACACACACATATATATATATATATATATATATATATATATATATATATATATATATATATATCATCATCAATGAAGACTTACCTTCTCAGAGAATTCCAGTGTCCCACACAATGAATTCACTATTGCATTAGTACACAATAGTTACATCATTCACTGTGGTAAAGCACTAAGATCTATCTTTACTTAGTGGCTATGCACAATTCTGTCTGAATCTCCACCTACCAACTCACCTTGCTATCTAACAGTTTCTTCTAGCTTCAGCTACTGACTGACATAAGTCTAGGTTCATATCATGCACGATTAACTATGTCCTATTATAACACAGCAACATAGTATATGCAACGATTGGCCACACATGGTAAATACTAGTTGAACACAAATCGCCAACATCACAGGCCTACATTTCAAGCCGGTAACTCACTACACACGCTTGTCAACAAACGCACAACACGGCCTAGTTTTCAGCGACGTTATCGATCGGTTTCTCACTAGTGATGCAAAGACACCCGCATATCCAATGAGGTTAGAACGATTGCGTTTTGTGAACAATTACAAAGTTAAATTAATTAACCAAGTAGATACCTGAATAAGTACCTGAATAAGTAGAACCAGCCTCCAGTCAGCTACCAGAACTGTTCAAGGGCACATCTGCCGCATGTGATAACAGTCAGCCGCAACTTGGTTGAGGTGAGACGCTATACAAATGGCTTAACAGAGCCCTGCGTCTTCTCTCCGTGAGAGTCAGGAAGTGAATGCCTATTCTAGCCGCATTTCCCCAACATGCAAACTCATGCGCACGAGAAATGAGAGCTCCTTGAGAAAAGTCAACTTCTCGGACAACATTCATTCCCCGCCTAGAATTTCTATATCTCTCTGCACGGGAATTTGCTGAAACACCCGGCAACCCGGTACAGTCAAATCCCGGTGATTCTAGATGATTCTAGACGGAAAATTCCTATCGGCTTCCCTCAGTCTATTTATAACTGGGAAAGTTCCCGATGACACGCCAAAATAGTGCGGGATTCCGACGACAACAGACAGATGATCGCCGTTTCGTCACAGATACTAAAGCATAAAAGAAACTACTAGCAGTCCTAAATTACAGCTAGAAGAGAGGATAGTCCCATAGGCATGGAAGGAAGCTATACTAATACCAGTCCCAAAGAAAGGAAAAGACCTGGAAGAACCAAATGGCTATCGACCTATCTATTTAGCTGTGTAGGAAAATTGATGGAAAGCATTATCAATGGCAGGCTAACATGGCTTCTGGAAGAAAACCAACTTTTAACACCACACGAAGCAGGATTAAGAAAGTACAGATCCACTGAAGATCAAATAACCTATAAAGCTCAGGAAATAGACGATGCCTTCCAAGAGAAAAAGCACACAATAGCGGTCTGGATAGATTTAGAAAAAGCATGTGAAAAAGTATCGAAGAAAGGACTGAAAGTAAAACTGCAAAAAAGCATATTTGTGGGAAAATGTAGAAATGGATCAGCCACTAACTTGAGAACAGACCTGCCAGGACAGAAGTACAAGGACAAAGCAGCAAAAAGATGCTGTTGGAGCAAGTTGTACCCCAAGGTAGAGTTCTTTCATCAACATTATTCCTAGAATATGTAAATGACATCACAGAAAATTTTCCAGCCAGAGTAAACACATCCTCATTTGCAGATGACCTAGCCACATGGACATCTGAAGAATATACTAGTACAGCTAACAGAAGAATACAGCAAGCCTTATTAGCGCTAGAGGACTGGTCAAAATCATGGCTAGTGAAGATAAGTGAGGAGAAAACAACATGCACAGTGTTCTCCCTCTCAAATAAAACTCAGCAACCTAAGCTGGTATTAAATGGAAACATATTGCGCCATGAAGAAAATCCAGACTATCTAAGAGTCACCGTTGATCATCGCCTGCCATGGAAGACACAGATTGAGAAAAATCGAACAAGAGCAAGGCAAGGAATGGCAATCATAAAAAAGCTTGCTGGTACAATGTTGGAAGCAGACGAGAAAGTTCTCATGAAGTTATACACTGGACGGGTGAGGCCAGTACTGGAATATGGCATCGCAGCTTGGGCAACAGCAGTTAAGTCTAACTTTAACAAAATAAGTAGTCCAAAATCAAGGTATGCGGATCATGACTGGAAGCCTGAAAACAACGCCTATTAGCGAACTGGAAAAATCACTTGTTTGCAACCAATGCAGGATAGAAGAGATAGTAGTGTCCAACAACAAGCAGACAATTTTAGAAAATTGATAGATCACCCTATGTATAAAAAGTTTAATGGTTTTAGAAAGGGAAGACTGAAGCGTAGCAACTTTGTAGAAACCGCAAAACGAAAGATTAGGGCAGATCCTACACTTAACATATCAACAGTCAAACCCATTTACAATGCACACAAGTTCCCAGCTTGGAGACAGCAGCAACTGCCTGAGATTATAGACAACATTCCTATATTGAGAAAAAGAACACTCAGAATGAAACAGAAAGAAGAAAAATAGCCCTAAACTACATAAAAGCAATTGGACCCATGCATGTACAGATGGATCAGCCAAAAATTCAAAAGAAAATGGAGGAGCAGAAATTCTCCTAAATTAAAAAAAAAATGGAGTGAAAAATACACTGTCAGTGGCAACCGGAAAAATTTCAAGTAACTTCAAAGCAGAGGTAGAGGGTTTGAAAACTGCAGCAGAGATGCTCTTGATGGAGGAAAATAAAGAGAAGTAAATAGCTATCTTCACAGATGCAAAGTCAGCTGTCTCAATACTGAAGCGCAAAAACAGCACAGAACTACCAGACCTAAGAAATGAACTATGTCAAAAATCAAAAAAAATGTTTTAATACAGTGGACCCCATCACATTGCAGCATGGCCATCCAGTTTCTCAGCGACCTCGTCCACTTTGAACTTGGGGGTTTATATTTGGAGTTTTCCGTCTCCTAGATGGACTGCTTTCCAAAGCTAACGGGTTCCACCTAACCGGGGAAGGGGTTAGAGCGATCCTGACTCACTTGGCAGGCACGTCTCAGAGCATATGAGGTATGTTCTAAGGAACTTAGATCCCACCCTGAGAACCCGCCTCGCCCTCTGTGCCCACCGCCAGTTTGTCCGCGGCTGCTTATTAGCGAGGCAGGCGTTTCGAGAATTTAACCGCATCGTGCAGCCAGGGTCGTGGTTTGAGATGGCAAAAGAGCAAATTTTTACGACCGTTCGACGAAGTCTCGATAAGTGCCCACTCTCTCTCGATGAGTCGTGGGCCTGCAGTCAGTAAGCTGGTATAGCTTTTCGGTCAGTCCTGCCAGCGTAGCTTGAAAGCTCGTCGGTAGGCGTCTAGTGGTTTTGCATGTATCACCTTGTACCGGGAGGGCGCGCTTTAGCGATGCTACTCTTGGCGTGCGT
The DNA here is from genome assembly GCA_963921405.1 of Cepaea hortensis. Classification (NCBI taxonomy): domain Eukaryota; kingdom Metazoa; phylum Mollusca; class Gastropoda; order Stylommatophora; family Helicidae; genus Cepaea; species Cepaea hortensis. Next base: position 96,640,286 of record OY992877.1, on the reverse strand, counting down.
GTGCGTGTATAGTCTGTCCTGCCAGTAGTCATATGCACTGCGAACTGCTGAGGCTCGGCCGTAATTCGGCAGATTTGTTCGCAACTTAGACGAGCAATATCTTCTGTGGTAGAATCTCGCTAATCGCATGTGTGTGTGGTCTGTTCTGGCGGCCAGTCCGTCTATCCGATGGATATCTGGTTGATCCTATCAGTAGTCAAACGCCCATACGCTTGTCGCTACGCTTGTCGCTACGCTTGTCTTAAAACTGAAAATTAATGGAATTGACGGAAGGGCCGTTTGCACGAGGCTCTCGAGATCCAATATATGCAGGGATAACTGGCCGTGGCAGCCTAACGTCCACTGCATCTGTGTCCGTCTCAAATCGTCTTGCCATGCTTGCCTCTGGAACCAGATGGACGCAGACGAGTGACTGAGGTCGACGGAGTTGTGCAACCACTTCCTCACTATAATCCAAACTAAGGCGCAAGTCATTCGTTCTTCATCAAATCAAAGATGCAATGAATGAATGGTCCTCATCATTCGTGATGGACGAACATCCATTCGCAGCTAACCTCCATATCTAGAGGCCGTTCCACGATCCGCCACACGTGGACGCGCTTGATTGAGGATGGTCGTCCCAGCTTTACCAGCTTTACCCCCTTGGGTAAATTGGTCGTGAACGTTGAACGTCTGGCAGGCGTGCGGGGCGGCACCAGGCGTATGGACTCCTGCGGGACATCCCCTGCCGCTTCCCTAGCAAGCAGACAATGCGAGGTTATGTCCTGCAATATCCAGTGTGTGCTTATGGAATTAATTAAACAAGGGAATCGTCGCCGGAGCTACGGATTACGTGCTCTGCGCTTGAATAGGCTAGCGAAGAGAGATTGAGGAGGAGAAGGTGAGGAAATGGTGTGAGAAGAAGGCATAGCAATAGGAGGGCTGGCGCCAGGAGAACAAGACGAAAAGTGGAGAGACTAGATTTCAACCATGTGAGAGTTGGATACTGGAATTGTCATAGTACCAGGCAGAGAGGTCGTGTATTGGAGAGGCTAATATATGATTTTGATGTCCTCATGCTCCAGGAGCTAAATACAGACAAATACCAGTGCCCTGGGTACGCCAGTTATATAAACCTTACTGGGCAGAAGAGACATGGGCAAGGTCTGCTGGTGAAGGAAGGAGTGAAGCATGTGGTACTTGACTTGAGCCAGTGGAATCACAAGCGAGGTCCAGAGTATACAAATGGAGATTGGTGGCTTAAATTGGAACATCATAAATGTGTATGCCACAGTGGACAGTTTTGTCAGAAAGGAACACTAGGACTGGCTTAAGGAATTGGAAAATTACCAGGTGATAGGCTACTCATATGTGGAGACATCAATGCGAGGAACAGAGATTGGGACAGTATTGGAGAAAACCGACAGGAAATTGCCTTTGCGGATGCCATGGTGAACTCCGATGTGGTATGCAAAAATGGTGGTAGGCCGACTAGAATGGCAATGAGGCCTGGCAATGCAGACACAGCTATTGACTTGGCACTTGTCTCCCAGTCATCAGGCGAAGGCATACCTCAGAGTAGCTGCAGACACAGACCACCCACTGCATGAGGCGCTGGACGCAGTTAAGGGTCAGCGACTGATAAGAGGGAAATCATGGATGGCTCAGGCGGAGGATACGATCAGACAGGTGTGCTTCTTGGAGACCATTAGGCGTGGAGAGGAGTGGGTCAGAGTGCCAGCGGAGCAGTCAGACTTGTGCAGAGTTATAATCACATTAAGCCGGGAGTGCAGGGAGTGGCCAGGGGTCACAGAAGTGGAAGACCAGCAACTAATTCAGGACAATGCTCACTCGAGTGATGTGATTATCTACACAGATGGGTCGGTGTTGAGAGGCAGAGAAGTGCCTGGGGGTTCTTAGCAAAAGCTAATGGTCGACGTTTGGTGCAGGAGAGCCTGGCATATGATACCACAACATCTAGCTTAAGAATGGAGGTGGAGGCGGTCAGTGCAGCTTTTCGCTGGATGGAGAATACGATACACACACACACACACACACACACACACACACACCGTGATTGTAATTGACTCAGAAAGCATGCTGAGGAAGGTGAGGACAGGCAAGCTTACTTCGCTTCGAAGGTCACAGGTGGCAAGCATCGCCTGGATCTTTTCTCCGGGGCATGCCGGTGTGCTGGGGAATGAACAGGCGTACAGATTGGCTGGCTCTGCAAAACCTGGTGGAGTATTGATGCATGACAAGGCAAATGTGGTTGCGGCCTTGTGGGAGGAGCAAAAGGATCACCATGGTCTGGCAAGAATGAGACATCTAGGAGTGACGAGGGGATCTGGCCGACGCTCAGAGGAAAGGCGAGACGGACATATAATAAGATTGCTACTGGTACTATTGGTGCTGGAACTCTTCGCTGGCTGCTGAGGATGGGGACGGAGCGCTTATGGGAATGCCCTGAATGCTGTGATGTCGGTTCCTAAATCAATCAATCAATCAATCACATTGCAGTATACCTGCAATTACGAGGCTGACAGACTAGCAAAAGAGGGCGGACGACTACCTCAGCCTGACATAGACACAACCTATAACGAAGCAAAGAGGTCTAGAAAAAGCACTTATAGAACCAAATGGGAATCAGAGCATCCAGCCCACCAGAAAGATGATTCATTTTACAAACCCGACCGAAGTGAACAAGTAACAATCTTCAGACTCCGCACATGACATAACAGGCTGAAATACCACTTGTTCAATAAACTAAAGATAGGAGATACAGATGAATTAATTGTGGAACTGGTAAAATGACAGCCAGGCATGTGCTGAAGGAGTGCCCAATATATGCAGAACAGAGAAATATATTTTTGCCCACACCTGCTTTATTTGAGGAAAAGCTGTATGGAGATACCAACAAGCTCAAGTTGACTACAGCTTACTTTAACTACATTCAGTTTGACATCCAAAGATGCATGAAGAAGTACTTAGACTGCTACACTTCATACAACTGGTATGTCGGTAGCAAAAGCGTTCCAGAGGCATGAAATGGAATATTGCTTGGCTAGCAAATCCATTACGTGGAAAGCCCGAAACAAAAGGTCACTGTGATGGCGTCATCAAAGATGCAAAAAGCGTCCAAGTGGCACGAAATGGAATATTGCTTGGATAGCAAATCCATTACGTGGAAAGTCCCAATCGAAAGCTCATTGTGTGGGTGTCATCAAAGGTGGAAAAAGTGTCCCAGTAGCACGAAATAGAATACTGCTTGGATAGCAAAATCATTATGTGGAAAATCCGAATCGAAAGCTCACTATGTGGATGTCATCTGCAGATTGCATTCTTCTGGTTTCCGGAGGAGCAGCCTGTGGTGAACGGAAGGCCGAATATACGGAAGTGAGGCCAAGCAGCCCATGTGCAGGATGTGACGATTCTTTGGGTGAGCCCAGTACCAGAGCGCTACATGACGGCTCTGCAATTATGGAATCCTCCTTGGATGGCGGGGAAGGTCCATGGTCTGCCCCTGCCTTCCCTTGAGGGCTGACCAGGATGTCTTCGGCTGCTCTAAATGGACCAGATGGGATGGGAGATAACACCACAACAGTGAGAGCCAAATGTCCTAAGAAACTCCCGGGAAGGTTAACCGGTCAAGAAATGCCCGCATAAGTCGGATGTGTCCGCCTAACAGCGCAAGAACGCAGCTCTGCTGTAACAAGCACAACACAATCACGTCCGAAAAAATCTCCTGATGAACGCAGAAGAAAAAGAAGAAGAAGAAGAAGAAGATTGCGATCTGCTTCTCGATAGAGCGAGCGAGTAGAATGATAAGAACATTGAACAAGTAGTTAGTCGATATATGAACATTGAGCAAGTACAGTTTGGTGCTATAGGAACATTGAACAAGTAGTTAGCCTTATGAACACTGTACAAGTACAGTTAATTGATATATGAATAATGACAAAGTACAGTTTGTTTCTATATTAACAATGAACAAGTACAGTTAGTTGGCATAAGAACATTGAACAAATACTGTTAGTTGCTATATAAACATTGCACAAATACAGTTAGGGGCTATGAACAAGTACAATTAGTTGCTGTATGAAAAGTTAACACGTACAGTTAGTTGATATGAACATTGAACATTTAGTTAGCCATTATATGAACACTGAACAAGAATAGTTAGTTACTACATGGACACTGAACAAGGACATTTAGGATCTATTATTAACATTGAGCAAGTAGGGTTAGGTGTTATGTGAACATTCAACAAGTTCAGATAGGTGCTATATGAACATTGAAGAAGTAGGTTACCTTTATATGAACACTGAACAAATACAGTTAGTCGCTATTTAAATACTGAACAAATACAGTTACGTGCTGTCAGCATCCCCAATAAGACCTTACAGGAGTAAGGAGCTAGTAGAGAGACACCCAGACAGGGAAGACACCGACTACTATTAATAACCTCACTGGGAGACACATTTGTGTCAGACCAGAGGTCAACAAGTACGGATGAGCGAGGGCTTTCCCCAAGCAATTGGGTTGCTGGTCCTTACGAGTAACCGTGATATGCCAGGTTACTCAAACTCACCAGCCGGCGTGCTGGCAAGACCAGGCACGCAGTGATAGCGACTGCACGGAGGGTAGGGGTGTCCGTGCTTGTCCGCGCTATGTGTGGCGGGACAGACTGACTGGAGACGGTAGAGAGGTCGGACGTATCCTTGACCAATACGATAGCTTTCTAGGCCATAGGCAAACATAGGGCTATATCATTTAGATTGTGTAATGCTAGCATCATCTATCATCACGTTGATGTATTCATATTGTGTAACAATGATGAAACCTAATGCTTGTAGAGCCATTCACATGTCGGCTCTGAATAAATTGCATTCCATTCGCAAATGTCATGAATTGTTATTTCGTGCAGTGCGAAAGTAGCGGAGTCTTGAAAGCTGCAGCGCACAAGTCGCTGACACGTGCTTTATAAAGATTGAACAAGTACAATTAAGTGTTATAGGAACATTGAACAAGCAGTTAGCCGCCTCAGACAAATCTAATGCGCTTGTGTTTAAACTTTGGTTGCGCTGACAACAGGGTACGGGGTTCATTCCCTACACCAGTCAGTTGGACTTCAACGTTGACTTCTCCTTTAGACAGCGATGGCAAACTGCTGAACGTAAAATTGCCTAGAAAATCAACCTGGGTTTGGGGTTGATCACAAAGTCCTACAGATGACATGCAACATTTTCAAGCCAGAGTTAATTGCAACCATCATGTAACATATTCTATTACTTGTAACATTTGGTCACAGCATATTAAACCATATTTTCACCTGTGTATTTAACGTCTGTGAAGTTCATGCACTGTTACTGCTTGTCCACACCACCCCCCCCCCTCCCCCCTTTCCCCCTTGACTTCGGTTACGAATCCTTCAGTTACACACCTGGCACGGATTAACCGAAGAATACTATTCAAAGCACAAATTGCAAACAAAATCATCATCACGAGCACTACTAATTGGCGAAGACACCCAAACATCTACATAGATCTCGGCCTCTACTGTTCTGGGTCAACTCTACTGATTTTATCCCACCATGCAACCGCCCAAATAAATTTATCATTTCACTCGTTCTGTCTCTGTTAGTTCTACTGATTTATTCCTCCATCTCACCGCCCCAATCCATTCATCATTTCACTCGGTCTGCTTCTGTCAACTCTACTGATTTTATTCCCCTATGTCACCGCCTGATTCCATTTATCATTTCACTCGGTCTGCTCTGTCACCGCCCCAATCAAGTCATCATTTCACTCGGTCTTTCCTCTTTCAGTTCTATTGATTTAGCCATTCATATCACCGCCCCAATCCATTCATCACTCCACTAGATCTGTCTCTGTCAGTTATACTGATTTATTCCTCCATGTCACAGCCCGAATCCATTTATTTCACTCAGTCTGTCTGTGTCATTTCTACCGCTGATCTTTCTAGTCGTCACCACGGTTTTCAGTGCCTCTCTTCTACACATTTAATAAGTCATGTAAAATGAGGTCATTTAATGAGGTCATGTAATGAGGTCATATAAAGAGAGGCACTGACAACCATGAGCTAGAAAGATCAGCGGTCTCTTCTCGTTACATGACAAATATCACTGTACACAAAATAATAACACAATTGGATACGCATGCCATCGCACGTGACACACATATGCAAGATGGTTTAAAAAAAAAAACAACAACCGTATAAATAGGCGTAACACGACGACTAATTTTTTTTAACAACTTCTTCATGTTACACGATGAGATGAATAGCATTACCTTTGTTGGCTTCATACCGACAGTTTCGATTGACTAGAGTGCTTACTTCGAAGCGGTACTTCAAACATACCTGTGTGATTCGTATCACTATATTTACTCCAGAAACCAAGCCGTGTACTGACAAAGTATTGTATATTTCTTCATTCACTGAATACACGTAAGACCAAATGTCAATATAGAGTATTGAGTATATGGTGCTCAACACATTCAGCATGTACATATGTGAGGCTTGGTAACTTCTTTGTCCGGTAGGGACAGTCAAGAGTCACAGGTGACATCTGGCCGTCATCAAGCTACTTATGGCAAAACCAAAACTAGCTGAGTTAGTAAAGTTGAACAATGCTATGTGGTGTAGGGTAAAGCGAGAGGGATATCACCTTACGGTGAGTGGCAGCCATATCCCAATGGATAGACCAGGATCCTATTTGGTTCCCATCTCTTTACCTAGCTTATGTTTGGCTCCACAAATACCGCTTGTGTACGGTGGTGGCCACACCACGGGCAATATACGTGGCTGACTGGCTTAACTACATGAGTGAAGTAGGGGCAACATCCTACAACCAACTTACTAGTGACGGAAAATAAGAAAAAACAATTGTGGATAACTGATTGAATCTTGAACAGAATGACTCAAAGAAAAGAAGAAAGCAAAGAACACGCCAGAATGTTCATTACTAGATAGAGAAATGAGTCACGTGTGCATAGTTGCCAAAGAAAAGTGGTTGCAGACCAAATGCAAAGAAATAGATGATCTAGAAATAAAACACAACCCGAAAAAGTTGCATGAAAATATAACATGATTTACAAAGAAGAAAAATATTATAACATGAACTGTTTGTATCAGAGGGGAAAAATGGAGAAATTATCATTGATAACACCAATATAATAAAAAGATGGACAGAATACACAGACAGTGTCAATAAACCAACACTATATAATACTCAAGATGGACCAAACATATTAAAGGCTGAAGTTGAGACGGCTATTAAAAAGACACAAGGAAAGGCTGCAGGCCCCGACAAGATAACATCAGAGATGATAAAATCCTTGTCCGGTTTGTCATCGGTACTATTACAGAATTATGTAATGATATTCATATAATACTGGGTACATCATAAAAGATGTGATAACATCCATTTTCATCACACTACCCAAGAAGCCAAGAGCTGTTGGCTTTATGAGCATATAACTACGATACTCCTCAAGGTCACATAAGAAAAAATTCACAATAAAATAGATGAGAAAGCAAGTGAAGATCATTTGGATTCCGCAAAAAACAGCGGCACCAGAGAAGCAATAATCTGTTTGCGGATGTTAACTGAAAAATATATAGATGCTCAGAAAAATATATAGGTATGTGTTATAGACTAAGCTTTTGATAAAGTACAACATGAACGATTAATTACATGCCTTCAAGATATAGGAGTAGACGGAAAGGACATCAGACTTATTAGTAACTTGTATTGAGAACAAGTGGCGTTAATTAGATACGGAAATAATTATTCGTCACACATAGAAATAAAAAGAGGAGTACTGCTGGGATACGTGTTATCCTTCAGCCTTGTCAACCTATACACAGAAAGAATTGTTAAACAAGTCGAACTGCCTGGACTTAACATCAACGGAAGAATCATAAACAATATTAGGTATGCTGGCGATACAGTTTTACTAGCAGAAAGCTAGCAAGGGTTACACAAAACTAGCGGAACAAGTAAACAGGCATAGTGCAAAATATGGCTTAGATATTAACATCAAAAAAAAAAAAAAAATGAAAACTATAATAATTATCAGTGGAAAGGAGAGGCCATCAAAGAGCATCACAGGAAACAGGGAGATACTAGAACAAGTAACACGTTTCTCATATCTTGGACATAATAATAACAGAGAATGGCAGAAGTAAAACAGAAACCAAAAAGAGAATAGGAATGGCCAATAATTCTTTCAACAGCATGAAATCAGTATTAACATTTAGAGTGATCAACAATGCATTTAAAATGAGAACTGTTAAATGTTATGTGTATTCAACACTACTATATGGCGCGGAAGCCTAGACATTAAACATGCAATTAGAAAGTCGAATAGATGCCCTGGAGATGTGGATATACAGAAGAATATGTCGTCTTTCATGAAAACAAAACAATCAATTACAGACGTTTTAGAAAAACTGGGAATAAAAAGATAGTTGGTTAAAGAAATAAAAAAAGAGAGAAGTAAAATATCTCAGCCACTTTAAAAGACATAACACACTTATGAAATCCATACTGGAGGGTAAGGTTGAAGGCAAGCAAGCAAGAGGTAGACAACGATACAAGGGGAAGATAACATCAAGAGATGGACGAACAGCAATCTGACAGTAAGGGCCAGAGATAGACAGTGTTGGAGACCCATTGCAGCCAGCCTTCAGTGTGGAGATGGCACTTGATTTATTGAACAATGCTATAAGAGAAATTAAAAAACAATATGAAAACTAAAATCCGAGGCATAAATGAGATGAGGTAGAAGGGATCTTGTAAAATTATATCTGACAAACACTCAATAATATACACAGGAAAAAGAGTTAGGGCTACTATTTGATTTGTTAAAAACTACAGCAAAATCATCTAATGATTACTGATGTATTTTCGGATAATTCCTATGATCAAAATCAAAGGCAAACCAGTAGATATAAATATTATACAAGTATGTGTATAAATAACAAGCCGTAGTGATGAAGAAATACAACACTTTTATGATTAAATAGAAATGGCAACATCTCAAATTAAATCACCAAAAAAAAAAAAAAAAAAAAAAAAAATAATACTACGAGATTTTAATGCAAAAGTAGGAAAGTGAAAAATGAAGGATGTAGTGGAAGATTATGGTTTAGGAGCAAGAATTGAAAGCGGAGAAAATACTAATCAAAGTTTATAATATAAACAATCTACCCATTGCAATTGACACTGTATTATTGGAGGAAAATGCAAAAGATCTGCAAAAATTGTTAGACATTATGGAAACAGAGTGAAACAAAGTAACTCAGTGAATATCAGAAAACAGAAACAATGATGATATCAAAGAAAAAGGTGACACCAAAAATTTGTAATAACAAAAGAATGGAAAATGCTTAACCAAGTGAATAAATTTAAAAACCAAGAGGCAATTCTAACGTCAGATGGAAGATGTACAACATAGATTAGAGCAGAGTAGACCCAGGAGAAGCTGCATTTAAGAAAATGAAAAGAATCTTATGCAATAAGTGACTATCATTGAATACAAGAAAGAAGCAACAGAGATAGGTCCTAAAGACGAATGTTGCGAATTCCTTAGACTGCCATTGCAACTAACAACAAGTTCCTGAAATAGGCTAATGAAACTAGAACATTATATACACCAATAAGAAAGAGACAAACATCTTTCTTTAGTCGTGTGATGAGAAGAGAAGTATTGGAGAACATCGTGACAACTGGAAAAGAAGCAAAGAGAAATGATGTTGAAGGAGGAAACGGTGTTGCATAGATGCATATCATCATCTGATTTGATACAAAACACCACATTTCTGTGAAGAGACATGAAAGCCTACACCAGCAGGCAGTACACATGATGATGATGATGATGATGATGATGATGATGATGATGATGATGATGATGATGATGATGATGATGAGGATGATGATGATGATGATGATGATGATGATGATGATGATGATGATGATGATGAGGATGATGATCATGATGATGATGATGATGATGATCATGATGATGATGATGATGAGGATGATGATGATGATGATGATCATGATGATGAGGATGATGATCATGATGAATGATGATGATGATGATCATGATGATGATGATGATGAGGAAGATGATGATGATGATGGGTATTCATTGAGAATTTCTGTTTAAGGTAACTTAAATAGGAGAGCCGCGGCAGCGCAGCGGCTAGACGCTCACCTGCGCCCGGGTGATTCTGTCCTCATTAGGACGGGTTTGAATGTTTAAAATTGGCCCTGGCTCCCAGATCTACTCAGCCTAAAATGGCTATCAAGTAATGCCTTGGGAAGTAAAGTTCGCCGGTGTGATAGTGACCATAATACCCACAGTGCCGATTGGTCTATGAAAATATGCGTGTACCACCACAAGCTCACTGTGCCTTATGGGCGCGTATAAGGTTCCTTTACTTTAATCTGAATATGGAAATAGATACTCATCTTCCGGCCCGGTGGTATTGGGTCTAATCCGCACTGGGGGAGGATCGGACCTTTAAAATTGGCCTGCCTCCCAGGTCGATCCATTCTAAATGGGTACCAGGAAATGTCTTAGAAAGTAAAGGCGGTCGATGTGATACTTTTCACATCACATACCGAGTGCCGACTGGTCTATAAAATGTGGGTCAAGCACCATGTGTGAAATGCTCTTTCAATTACTTACTACTAACTAAAATAGACTATATAGAAATACATTTATTTCTCTCACAAATCTACTTCTGTTTCTTTTCATCTCCCCTCAACAAACTCACTCCTATCCCTTTCTAGACTTGATTATGGTTGGTCAAATTTTGCAGCTAAAGTTTTCCAGAGGATGTGGTATCCAGTCTCACACTAATACTTCTTAGTCGCTCCCTACGACATGCTTGGTCGGTTAGAGTGTTCCATTATAGGCCCCGATAGCACACAGGCAGACTACATGGAACCAGCCCCACATTATTCTATAAACCATTCGACACTCCAAGGGTGATGGGGTCAGTATCCCGCCGACAGCCTCCAACATCCAAGAACATTTCATGGAACCTACTTTAGGCTGGATCTACCTGAGAGTCTGCTCTGTGGCGAAGGAGTTACCGACGCAAATCGTAATCCCGCATACCGCGTTGGAAACGCAGATACGGGAGATTTGGCAGCAGACCGCCTTGCATTGGTTTTCATACAATGGAATGAGTGTCGGCCGTTCAGAAAGCAAATAACAAACTACTTAACGTAAACTTGCCAATAAATCACAGTAAAAAATGCTGGGGTTGGCTGCGACGTCATGTAAAGGAAATGAAGCTACCTAACCTGGGAACCCTAATTAATTTAAATCAAATCCCACCACGAGGTAATTCGAACACATGACCACGAGCCGGTATGCAAGCGTGCTAGATACTGCGACTCGCGTGTTGATTATTTTACAATTACTTATTTCAGAATGTCAGATTCAGTTACGGATATCACATCCAAAATGCAAAGACGTCATGGAAGTCTTGTCCAAGAAAATCCATCAAAACCAGATCAAGTCAGGGTTCCCAAATGTTTCGGTCTGCTCGAAAGACTGCTGGGCATGGAACATAAGAGTCGATTACTGCTCTCTTGGTTGTTAACTGTGGCTTTCTTTACCAATGTATGTTAATTTACCATATTATATGTCATATAAATTGTTATTGTATTTATAAGAAGTGTTAATTTGTAGGGGGAGAGATGGCACAAACAGTGGCATATACATTCACCTGACATTATTAAAAAGAGTTCTATAGAAGTGAAAACAGATGTGTACTTTTGCTTAGTAGACTACACAAAAGGGCTGAATAATGTGAAACATGTGGAAGTAATCAAACTATTAGAACAATTCAATCCCGATTGCGAAGATCTGCAATTAATAAAGAACACACGCGGACAGCAAACAGCGGCTATAAGAATAAATAACTACGAAAGAGATATTTCAGTGTATAAAGAAGGGCATCAGACAAGAATGGGTACTGTCTCCAGATTTCCCGGGAAGGTTAACCCGGTCAACAAATGCCCGCAGAAGTCGGATGTGTCGGCCTAACGGCGCAAGAACGCAGCTCTGCTGTAAACAGGCACAACGCAATCACGTCCGGAAAAAAAACTCCGGATGAACGCAGCAGAAGAAGTTGAAGTGTCCAGATTTGTTTTCATTGCACAGTGAGTAGATTATGTGATCATTAGAAAATATGTCAGGAATCGAGACTGGTGGTTAAAATATAAATAACTAACGTTATGCCGATGATACCCTAATGATAACAACAAGTCAGAAGGAGCTAAAGAAACTGAAAGATACTGTGGTTGTAGAATAATAGAAAGAACAAATTAATGGTAATATCAAAGAAACAGATTGTGCCTAAAAATACAATTAAAGTAAAAAGTATTAAGATAGGACAGCTGTAGAAATGCAAATATATTGGCATATGGATAACATCAGATGGAAGATGTATCAAGGCGATAAACAACATAATAAAACAAGCAAAAACTGCATTTTATAAAATTAAGAAGATCTTATACAATAAATTCTTGTCATTGGAAGTCAGAAAAATAATTCTTGCATATTGCATAGAACATTTCTAACATATGGCAGTGACTTATGGCCAATTATTAAACAAGCAACAACAACAAATGCCTAGAAGCTGCAGAGATATGGTTTACAGAAGAATGATGAATATTCATTAGGCAGCGACGATGAATAATCTAACCCTTTTGAAAGAGGCAAAGACTCAAAAAAGACAGCTTATCACAAACATCAGAAAGAGGCATTTATAATTTGTTAACCACATTATTAGAATACAAAAGATATAATACAATGTGACAACTGGAAAGACTTGTATAAACTGAGGTTAGGGAAGACAGCAAAAGAACATATTTGACAACCTTGTGTCTAGGTACAAAAGGGTATAATTTATTTTTGGCGCTCGCTTGCTTTGAACACGAACATAATCTATACACGCTATTTCTAGTAGAACCGGACTGCATTTTGCGTGTGGATTAGCTTTCCCTATTACTAATGTTCCTCGCCATCAGGCGAACCCACTCAGACTTCTGAGGTACATGTAATTTACGTCTCCAAGTCAAAGACGAGAAGTCATTTTAGTCAAACTCACCGATGTAGGGATTAAACCCACAATCTCAGCATCAGCACACCGGATGTTTAAGAACGAGCGCGCTAACTGATACATGCTGTTGAAGGTCGCATGATGCAGAGAAGAATGATCGCCTATGTCAGTCGGCAAAGTACCTCATGGTGCTGACTCAGAAAAGATATGCTCACCTCACCTTGTTGTGAAAGTGCATTTACTCATTTTTAACACATTTACGAGCTTGAACTAAACTTATTTTCGATCTTGCTTTATCTACCATGTCGACGGATCAAGGGATAGGAACCAATCGAAGAGAGGCATATACCTGCTGCCTTGTAGATAGACTGGGGACAGTCAAAGTCTAGGGAAAGCACACCCGAAAAATACTTGACGAAATCGGATGTACTGAGTCACAGGCTTGACAAAACAATGCAACTAATTTAATCAATCCATGATGCTACAGATTAAAATGTATCAGTATGGTGCTAATCCCGTGAAGTCCCATCAGGAGGTGATAGTGCCGGGCCCCCTGTCTCGAAGGGGTCAACCCAATGCTACTGGTGGTCACCTTCCCGTGCTGTGGAGTCAAGGCACAGAGGAGTAAGGTAAGAGCTATTGACCAAACATCCCGGACACTCAACATACTACAGTGGAATGCTGAAGGAGTTTCTACCAAGAAAGTCTCCCTAATAAATCGTCTTCATAAAGATAGAATAGATGTGGCATGCATTCAAGAGACACACCTCAACGCCCATCACAGAATCTCAGTCAGAGGATATCAGGCCACACGTTTTGACCGCAAAGGACACAAAGGAGGAGTTCTAATACTTACACGAAACATAATACCTTGCAGCGAAGTATCTGTGATCTCTGACAACCAAACGGAAATTATAGGTGTTGATGTAATGATTAAGGACGTGAAAATCAGAATTTACAATTTGTATAGCCCAGCAGATAAGGACCTTACACTTTCAAAAATGAAATTAACTGATACAAACTGCATTATTGTCAGAGACTTTAGATCCGTTCAGAAAGATAGGATACCCAGACACTGACAACAGAGGAGATGAAGCGGAGGACTGGGAAATAGACTCTAATCTCCATCTACTCAACAAAGCGGATGACACACCGAGCTTCTACTCTAGAAGATGGTTTACCACTTCTACTCCAGACTTAGCTTTCTGCACAGGGGATATCCTCCACAAAATTGATCGCCATGTGTTTGACCAATTAGCAGGCAGTGACCACAGACCAATCAAGCTTGTAATGAATATGAAATATGTTCCACAGGAGCAAAGCCTTTGCCTCGCTGGAATTACAAACGAGCTGATTGGGACAGATTTGCCATACTAACAGACAAATATTGTGAAAACATAAAGACACGACATGGCAACATGAAACAAATGGTGGAATGTCTAAACAAAGCAATAATACAGACGGCCACTGAGTCTATTCCAAGAGGAGCTAGGAACCATTACAAACCATATTGGACCGAAGAACTATACATTTTGGAGGACAAAGTAGAAGATGCCAGGAAGACAGCAGAGGGAGAACAAACAACTGAAGTGAACATCTCTCTCAAAGCCATCTGAGCAAAATATAAAAGAACAGTAAATCAAACAACAAGAGATTATTGGACAGGAAAAACAGAAAACCTGAACTTTGACAGGGATGGAAACAAACTATGGGAACTAGTGAAAGCCATGAACAATGAAGGACCCAGACACAAGAAAACATCAATTAAACAAGAAAATGCTCTGCTTACATGAAAAAAGGCTGCAAATGCACTAATTAAACACTATGCTAGTGCAAACTACATTGATATTACAACCGAATAGAAGAAAGCAATCAAAGATAAACAGACACATCATAGTAATACAGAGATAGCAGCATATATGATGGCAAATCTAAAAATTGAAGAAATGGAACAGGCAATGAATACCCTAAAAAAGAAGAAATCACCAGGAAAGGAAGGAATTATAATAAAATGCCAATAGGATTAGGCACTAAAACAAAAAAGAAACTACCAGCAGTCCTAAATTACAACTGAAAGAAAGGAATAGTCCCACAGGCATGGAAGGAAGCTATACTAATACCAGTTCTAAAGAAAGGAAAGACCTGTTAGAACCAAATGGCTATCGACCTATCATTCTACTTAGCTGTGTAGAAAAATTAATGGAACGCATTATCAATGGCAGGCTAACATGGCAACTGGAAGAAAACTAACTCTTAACCCTACACCAAGCAGAATTCAGAAAGTCCAGATCCACTGAAGATCAAATAACCTACATAGCTCAGGAAATAGAGGATGCCTTTCAACTGTGGTTTTCGTTGTTTAATTTTGTGTTGGATTCTGGCAGCGGCATTATGCACAGTGTACCTGTGCGGGCTGTTGGATTGCCGAGACTCCTGTCTATTCCACTTTTCACCTTGGACGGTGGGGAGCATTTCGTGTGATATTCACTGGCACAGGAACGGAGCATAATGGGGACGACCGGTTGCCGTGAAGTTGGAACCGCGACTAATGACTAATACAGAACTTAGCAGAAGATATGACAATAGTCTTGAATGGAGACCTTTGATATCCTATGATATCCTATTGCATTTGACAAACTGAAAGATGATGTAAAAGAAACAGAAGGATGCATGTCTTTGTTCATAGCTGGCCATTGTTCGCTTCGCGTTGTTGACCATTTAAGTGAACTCTGCAAGGTACACTTTGGTGACAGCAAAGGTTGCAAAAATTTTAAGCTTAGGAGAATTAAGTGCAGAGCAGTTATTTCAAATGTACTTGCAACATATTTCACAACAGACTTGACAGCTGATATTGGCAAAAGTAAATACAGCTTATTGATTGATGAGAGCAATGACATTTCTGAAACTAAGCTACTTGGAGTAGCTATTAGGTACTATTCAAAGACAAGAAAGCAGTTTGTGGTTACTTACTTAGATTTAGTTGAACGGAGTCACTGCAACGCACAGGCAATAAGCAATGCGTTAAAAGATTGTTTAAACAAGAATGGTCTTGAGTTTCAAAGACCAGTTGCAAAAATAAAATCCAAAAATTAAAATCCAAAGTTCCTCATCTGGTACTAATTAGGTGTGTATGTCATTCCCTTCAGCTGGCAGTGTCACAGGCTTTAGGTGCTTGTCTGCCCAGGAACATAGAGTTCATGATTAGAGAAACATATAACTAGTTTTCTCATTCAAGTCTTCGTCAAGTAAAGTACAGGGAGCTTTTTGCTTCAATAAATGATGGACAACATCCGCTGAAGATTGTTCAATTAAGCCAGACACGATGGATGTCCATTCAATCGGCCATTGTCAGAATATTGCAGCAGTGGGTCGAGCTCAGAACTCATTTTGATGTAGCAAGACTCAACGAGCGCTGTTATACAGCAGAACTTCTACATTCTATGTTTACCGATATGAAAAACTATGTGTATCTCATATTTCTCAAGCATATTCTCGGAAAAGTTCAAAGTGTGAATAAGAAATTCGAAGCAGATATACAGGATCCAACTAAACTACTCAGCGATCTTGTCCAGCTCATTGATTCTATCAGTTCAAAGATTGCTATTCCTGGCTATCAGTTCAAAGATTGCTATTCCTGGGAAAAAATAACAGAAAGTCTTCTTCTTTGTTCATACAGAGTATTTTTTCTTTTTCGGATGTGATTGCGTTGTGCCTGTTTACAGCAAAGCTGCGTTCTTGCGCCGTTAGGCCGACACATCCGACTTCTGCGGGCATTTGTTGACCGGGTTAACCATCCCAGGATAACAGAAAGTGATGCTATTCAAGATTATTCAGATCCTAATCCCAATCTAGGTTATGAGTTTGAGATAGAAATAGCAGACTACAAGTTTCCCGATGAGAAAGAAATTCGTGGAAGGTGCATCCAGTTTTTAATAGAGCTATTGACACAGCTGCGTTTATGTACACCCGATAACGTTCGAGAGTTGCAGTCCATGTCATGTCTTAGTGGAAGTGAATGTCTACAGCCAATGAAGCCCTGTATATTGGATCTTGCTAAAATGTTTGTAGAAAATGCAGCTACTCTCACCCGCATTGATTTCCAGTGGAGAAAACTTCAGCATATGCAGTGGACACAGACCTCTGACACACTTGGACTGTGGGCAGAAATAGCGTCATGCAGGGATGCCACCGGTGAAAATCCTTTCCAAGATCTTACAGATTTAGCTTTAACTGAGCTCATTTTACCTCATTTTAATGCGGACGTGGAGCGTATTTTCAGTCAGATAGGAGTTATAAAATCAAAATTGCGGAACAGAATGAGCATCAAGAGTTTGACAGCTGTTTTGACTATTAGATATGGAATGAAAAGATATGGCAAATGCTGTCATGATTATAAACTACCTAAGGATATTCTGCGAAAAATTGGATCACAGGAGGCATATACATGTTTCTTTCAATCATCCTCCTCATCCTCATCATCGCAGGAGCAAACACAACAGGAAATAGCTACAGAAACTGAAGAGGAGTTGTTTGACTGGGATTTGGCAGATCTGGAATAAACTTCATTCTAATATTCAGTGATAATAATAAATTATAATGTGCTACTTTATAACATTTTGAATGAATACCACCAGTGCTTGTTTTAGTGATTTCCCAAAAAATAATATTACAATTTGGTGCTTTTTTGGCTCGAAAGTAGTTCTGATTGGGATTTGGCGGATCTGGAATAAACTTCATTGTAAAATGAAGTGATAATAATAAATTATACTGTGCTACCTTGTTACATCTGTAATAAAAACAGTTGGTGCTTTATGTTTGGTGCTTCCTAAAAATTGTTGGTACTTTTTTGGGTCGATGTTGGTGCTTTTTCATCAAAGGGAGATGACAACACTGCCCACGCCTAACTATAAGTAGTTTAGCATTTTCCCATTTATCGAACACAATTATAAAGTAAGTTAAATTCAATTACCTTAGGTTTATGAATAGGAAACTTGGTTCCTGTATCATGTATATAGCCATTTATCCATGGGCTAACAAATACGTTGCTTCAGGAGTTCGGTCGCTACAAGTACAAGAAGTGACTTGCTTGTGTCGTCTTCACAGACTTATGTTTAAAATAATATATGTAGAGGTGTAAAAGTTAGTTTGACTGGTACGGAACAAAATCGAAAATTTCTAGTTTCACGACTTACGAAAAATTGAATGAACCCTACTTTATACTTCACGAGAATGATTGAATCCCCCTCGGTACGATTTGTATTAGGTAAGTTTACATCAAGAAATTTCCCAGATAAAATTAGACAGTTCTTACAGCTATTCTTGAACAGGTTTATCCAATATTTCTATGGGTAGTGACCTGATTGGGTATGGGTTAAAATGAGAAACCGCCTTGCGTTTTGTTACATCTATTGTTTTGCATATCATTTACAGGACATCGCTGTCAACATCAGCATCTTTCAGCTGTATGTTGATTTCTTGGCAAGATTACGCTCAGTAGTTTGCCATTGTTTCTGAGCGGCCAGCTCACATACCCCTAAGTTACCGACGCGATTCGAACCACTGCTGATTCACACCGTCGTCACGTTACTTACGAGAGTATACGAGATTACGGAGAAAAGTCGCTAACCTCTAGGCCAGGAAGCCGGCGTTACATCTATTATAGTTATTGTATTATTCTGTACTCAATGAATTTAGAAAACTTTTACAAAGCTTTTGCTGGCCCCATTCCTTCACAGGGTCTATCAATAGGTCAGGTTGGCAGCACTCTAACTGACATACAGATTATTACTGGAACCGACCTCGAAAGGGCCTCGGATTTCTTAACTGTGCAAACTGGAGGTTACATGGCTGGCGCTCTCTTTTCTGGCGCCGTCTTCAATAAGGTAAATTACTAGCGAATTCAATACACGCCAATGTGCTGAAGTTATCCGCTTGTGATCTGTGTGGGAAACGTATACACTTACAGGGATATCCGTGCGCAATGACACAATGAGAGTTATCCGATATTTAAATAACACATTTACTGACCACATTTAAATTGAATATGTTACGGTATTAGAATATTTTGCCTATACTTTATGAATTTTTGGCCGTTACAGAGCCTCATTTGCATCGGTCAAGCAATCACTTCCGGTTAAGAGTTCCGTGAACGGCTGTTCCGATCGATGGATGTTTTGTTACTTCGACGACAGCGAGGGCTCTCTGGGCCCAAAAACTAACAAATATCCATCGATCGGTCTAGCGGTCCACCGAACACTTAACCGGAAGTGATTGCTGGACCGATGCAAATGAAGCTCTGTAAGGGATGCTGTTTTGTTTGGGGTGAATTAAGAGAAAAGTACCAAAACAGTTGGGCCCTCACTGTAGTCGAATTTTGGACCCGTAGGGCCCTCACTGTCGTCGGAGTACTCCGACGACAATGAGGGCCCAAAAACTAGCAAATATACATCGATCAGTCAAGCAGGCCACCGAACACTTAATCGGAAGAGATTGCTGTGCCGATGAAAATGAGGTCCTGTAAGGGATGCTGTTTTGTTTTGAGTGAATTAACAGAAAAGCACACATTTTTTAAATCGAGATTACAACGTAGGCTTTGAAAACTGGCTGTTCAGCAATTTGTTTAGATTGAAAGCAACATACAGATAAGAAAGTTTGTGAATAACACAAAAGAAAACACAATACAGAAAAGGAAGTTCTAGAATAACACAATAGAAAACAAAATACAGATAAGAAAGTTCTAGAATGACACAATAGAAAACAAAATACAGATAAGAAAGTTCTAGAAGAACACAATAGAAAACAAAATAAGGATAATAATGTTCTATAATGACAGAATAGATAATGACTGATTGTGATGGAGAGAAAAATGAGAATGACAAGGTTATGAAAGAGATAAATTGACATAAATCAGCATTATATGGACTGGCTGTTATTGGGGTTAGGTTGGTAATATTTCCTCCACGGGTTTTACACATGCCATTGTACACAGAGAAATATCACATCTCTGGAACAAGTTAAAGAATTCAAATATCTTTGAAGTATGATCACAGAAGATGGCATAATAAGCAGAGAAATCGAAATGATGTTAAAAAAAAAAAAAAAAAAAAAAAAAAAAAAAAAAAAAAACAAGTGTGCTTATATATCAACTATCACCCATACTGAAATATCCAAACATACATATGTCCGCCAAACATCAGATAATAAATAGCATTTTCACACCAACCCTGAGCTACAAATGTCAAACTTGGACATGATCCAAATCACACTTGCGCAAAATAAACACCCGTAAGATGAGGAGATGCTTAAGGAGAGCTGCTAACTTAAATATTCGAGACCGAATAGGAAATGATGTTATCAGACAGACAGTGGAATCAACATGTTGTACCACATATATTGAAAGAACAGAGATCAAATGGCTTGGCCATCTCGTTAGAATGCAACACCATCAGCTACCAGCACTGGCCTTACATCAAAGAAGAACTGCTACGAGAACAAGAGGACGCCCAAGAAGAAAATGGATTAACGACAACAAAGACATTGCACAATCACACGGAATGACACCATCCAGTGCCACCCATCAGGCGCTGGAGCGCCAAGTATTCCTCCCCAGGACACTTGACAACAAACGTGGAAAATTATAGTGATGAGGATGATTGTCAACAGACCTCAAGCAAATGCCAAGGGGAATGAGTGTAATGTAACATGGTGATGGTTTTGCTTAGGTGAGAATGATGTATTGTAATTGATAGCTGCAGATATTCATGAAAACAGTTTATTAACGTTTAATATTTATTACTTTCACTCGCTAGCCCGCCGGTCCTATAGTCATATGTTTGAATCATCTTCAATGCGGGATTTGTTATTGACCTGAGCTTCCAGGTCGAGCCATCCTGAAATGGGTACGAGAAAACTTCGCGCCAAGTAAAGGCAGCCCAAGTGATACTGATCACATCACCCATTGAGTGCCGACCGGTCTAAACTATGGTGTTAGCACCATATACCCACTAGCCAAATGGCGTGAAAATGGGTCTTTTACTTTACTTTGCTACATGCAAAAAAGCAAACAACATTTTTGTTGACAATATTCATTATTTTCTGTTTTTAGATTTATTTTACTTTCGCTACCATACAAAAAGCTTAACTCTCCACCTTTGTCACTATTCATTAATTTCTGTTTTTAGATTTATTTTACTTTCGCTACCATGCAAAAAGCTTAACTTTCCACGTTCCTCACTATTCATTATTTTCTGTATTTAGATTTACTTTACTATTGCTACCATGTAAAAAGCTAAACTGTCCACGTTTATTTCTCTGTATTTAGATTAACTCTCATCTGCTGATGCTCCTTGGGTTGTCCGGATTAGGTGTGGCATCAATAATCTTGCCATATTGCAGCATGTACCCTCTGATGATCTCCATTCGAATATTCTGTGGATTCTTTGGTGGAACTATTATGGCATGTATATACATTTTTTATTCAACACTCTATTGTTGTTGTTGTTTTTGTTGTTATGTTACTGTTAAACATGTTTTAGTCATAGTGGACATGCGTTTTTATCTTGCCAAGGGTAACAATAAATATATGAACCGTGAGTACAAAATGAATGTTGATCATCGACAGTGAGATTCATCGAGGCCTGAA